>CAKAKR010066079.1:0-54289 GCA_916700685.1 Adelosebastes latens
GTCCGGAGCGAGGGGTGTAAATACCACCCAAATGTCAGCAGGAGACCCCACAAGTCAAACTAAATTGGCTGCTACATGCACAAACACTAGCCTGCCCCATACTTATGTGTGTGCATCTTTAAAGACAATACATTCTTACTCTCTGACACATCGGGTTGGATTGCTATACTTGTGAAGGCAGAACACAATCACAACCAAACACTGCTCAGCTTAAAACAGACAAGGCGGATATCCCAAGGGGGATAATGTTTTGTCAATCTTGAGGTCATCTTGAGGTCGTCTCTAGAAGAGATGTAACCAAACTAGGGCTGCAAGTAATGATTATTTTCATTGTTGATTAATCTGTTGATTAGTTTCTTGATTAATCGATTAGTTGTTTGGTCATAAAATGTCAATAAAATGTTGACACCAGCCGTGACCCCAAATTGGGCCAGAGGCGTAAAGTGGGGGGGCCAATGGCCCCTTCCCCATCTCCATCTCCTACCCCCCTACTTCTGGTGTCGTTGCTCGGACCACACCCATCTTTGGCCTTCATTTTGATCTCAACTACACATCTGTAAAGTTTTGTGACGGCATCGTGCATGGATGTGATGCTATCGCGGCCCCAAAATCTGTCCACAGACATACAGTATAAACACCTGGCAAAGTACTCAAAACCGCTTCTGTGGTAGTTCCCACCACAGTAGGTTTCTCCAGCCACGCGCTGTCGCTGCTGGTAATAAATGTCAAACACACAGACAGAATCAATAATGATACTTAGCGGTTGATCTGAGGTTTCATATATGGAAATAACAAAAGTAACTGTCACTATCTGACAATATCAAGTATATAGAAGAGAAAGCTATATGCACATTGTTTGCAATTACTTTAGAAAGGCATATGCACTGGGGCAATATCAATATAGAGAAAGGCAAACATTAGCAATAAGTGCATTAGAAGAGTCCACTCCACACTAGTCCCCTTCATTATAATCCATCCAATTCTGGCGTTTAGCCAGGGCTAGGTTATAGTGGCAGCAGGCTAACCAAGGTAAGACAGATGTCCTGCTCCCCAGCCACCTCCTCCAGCTCTTCCTGGGGGAGCCTGAGGCCTTCCAAGACCAGGTGGGATATATATAATCCCTCCAGCATAGTCTGGATCACAGGTATGCAATTCTGTTCACTGTTCACTCTCTGACTCCTTCTGTCCAAACAGAACCACAACTCTGGTTGAGCCCAATGCCCAAACGCGCACGATACAGCCCACACCTGGGTTATACATGCCTTGAGAGCTCATGGGAATATGGGGCTTCCATGACACCTGAAGTACCTTCGCATGAGCGAAGAGCTGCTCCCAGACAAAGGGCCTGTATCACAAAGCTGGCTCTCTTTGGGTTACTTGGCTTTACTACCCATCACATTGGCAGTCCTGAATAACTGGTATCATGAAGCTTGTCATCAGCTGGTTCAGTTAACTCTGGGTTTACTACTCCAACTACGAGCACGTTTATGCAAAACAGGTGCCATTCTTAATTACAAGCCAATCGCATGCAGCATCATCTGAACCATGAATGGAGTACTTAATATGACATGAGACGAAATGGTAATACCCACGGGGAAATTAGGTTAATGCGGCAGCAGAAAGTGATATTCAGTGAGGCGAAAGATAAAATGTAATCACACAAGTAGAATGAAATAAGAAGCTTAGTCTTTCTGTTATATTTGAATGAATTCCAAATATAAAAGTGAGGCTATATGGCTATAAATACGTGTGGGAATTATTACATAAGCTCTTTAAGTGATCTGATTGGTCATTACGCGGGCTGTTAACACAGTTAGATCTGATTCTCTGAAGCTAACCCTCTCTGGAGTGAATCTTCTCATCTGAGGTTCAACATTACAACACAATATTTCACTGAAAACATACGTGACTAAGTAACCACTGGAAGGTAGAGCATCATCGGCATTTGCAGATGTTGCGGTTCTTTGGAAACCAGAATTATACAAAGATTTGAAAAACAGACACACAGGAACAATATAAAGTTCATGTGATTTAGGAGGGAAAAAAAGAAATATACCACGTCACGCAAAACCCATTTGCAATCAAACATTAAGACCCCATTATGCCCACACATTGCCACACATGCCACTGATTTCCTGTGCCGCCCGCACCCCCCCCCCAACTGCTTCTGTCATTAAAGCTGCCATGAGTTGCATGGCTGGCTGCAGGAGGTGTAGTGATCCATCAGCGGAGTGCCAGAGCTTTGCCATTAGAAAACCATCTGCAAGAAACAGCGCTCCGTTGGCACTACAAGTCTGGAGAGGGCAAGTGAGAGGGAGGGAGAGGGAGAGAAGAGAGGGCCCTGTGTGCAAGGCAGTTTGGCGTGATTGATATGAACCATTACAGACAACATGGGAGAGGTAGGCAGAAAGCTAGTCACCGTTTTATTTTTGGTCATTTGTTCATACAAAAGCTTGGCCAGACCCACGGTGAACAGGGGTTGAACATCAGCATGTGTGTGTGTCAGAGAGGGAGAGAGAGGGAGAGATTCAGGGCCAAATCATCAGTAGAGGGACATAAACACACAATCAACCACCTGCCAAGAAAGACATTAAAGGGGACACATCATGCTCCTTTTCAGGTTCATACTCTTATTTTGGGTTTCTACTAGAACATGTTTACATGCTTTAATGTTCAAAAAACACATTATTGTTCTCATACTGTCTGTCTGAATATGCCTGTATTCACCCTCTGTCTGAAACGCTCCGTTTTAGCGCCTGTCTCTTTAAGACGTTTCCCAAAAAAGCCCAGTCTGCTCTGATTGGCTTGCAAGAAAAATATGGCACACCTTTGCAAAGGTATAGTTCTCAAGCCGTGGGCGATATATTCTACGAGCCTGCATGTGACATAGGAAGGGGAGACAAATCTGAATGCAGGGTTTCCGCCAGTGTATTGCAAGTTGACTCCGTGCCGGGCCTAGTAATGGGGGATTTATGTATTTTTAAGATGTTTTTTAAACTAAAATGTGTTATACAGGCAGCAAACTCCTTTAAAGAATAGCTCAGTGCGTAGGTTGTGTGCTTAATGTTAGCGAGTGTCGGTGTGTGTTGTCAAGAGAGAGAGAGAGAAAGTCAGGGAGAAACAGAAGAGTACGTTGTGTTTGTTTACTAGAAAGTTCATGCATCTTTCTGGGTTACGAGTGTACAGTGTGTACAGTGTGTACAGTTTAGGTTGTCGGTTAATAAATGCTACAACTCCCAGACCAAGTTCCCGGGTCTTGCACCTTTAGCCCCGCAGTTAGCGACAACAACTGCTCGCTTGCTTAAAGTGGGCTGACCTTAGTGCAAGCCACCCCTCCCAGTTTTGCTCATGAAACACAGTCACAAACACAGTTTGTGGGTTGGTAGGCACTCCAAATACCCAGATATATGTGCACAAGTACTGAAAAAGTGAGTTTTTTTTATGATATGTTCCCTTTAAAGCATGCATAGACACATGCATGCACACAGTCTTACTCTCTGAAACTAGTATTTTGTATCATCAATCAATCAATCAAACACAAAGGTAATGTTACAACTGACAATACAGCTTTAGTTAGTGGGGATGTGATTAAGAGCAGAAATGGATCTGATAAATGAAGTACAATCTAGTTGAACTAAATTAACTGGCTAATTTTCTGCGATTCCATATTGTTTAGTAGCCAATCCAACGTCAACTTGTCAGAGTATACTTATAATTTATTTGCCAGTATACTTGAACGAATTCTAAACAAACATCTGTCTGTATAGCCTTTTTTCAAGTGTGCCTGTATTCACTGATTAAACTTTGTAGAACAAAATGGTAAAGCAACTTAGCTACCTCATAACACAGTTACTACCCAGATGGCCTTTGTGAAGCTATAGCTCTCCGCCGGCTGAGTATTCAAGACACTTTTACTGTCAAAACATACTAATTTAAGGGATAACAAAAAGGAACACTTATCCTGCCTCACTGCATTAAAGCCATGCACCATGATGTTATAATTGTAGAAATGTATGCCAAGCAGCATAGTGTGGAAGTAGGAAACATCTCTGTTTAATGGATCCTAGAAGGTAATGTATCACTGCATGGAGGCCAATTCAATTAAATTGCTTCACTATTAGATTTACACTACTCGCCTGGGACCACAGCGCTGTATAGAAAAACTACCAGACATACAGAAGATTACCACAAAGACAACCTTCACAATACTCAAATTTAATGGGAAATAAAAGCGAGGGTGGTCGTCGATCCCAATTCCTGGATGGTATCACAACAAAACACTGGGAACTGAAGGAACAGTACATTACATCATGTTTGATTTACGATATCCCACTAAACATTAAAAAGGTTGAAATCGATAGATGGTCACTAAGAGGCCGTGTAATATAATTAGTTTACATTTTACTGGTATTGAGTCATGTCCGCGGCCTTCATATGTCTTGAGTGGCTTGGCCATCCCTCTCTGACAGACCAGTATGACGCTAGTGGCCCTTTCACACATGGATCTCGTAAACTTAATGGAATCCTGCCCAAATTGTTCCAGTAAAGACGCCAGGTTCGGTCATTCATTCACTTTATTTTAATCTGATCCGATTAAGTCGCCTACTGCTGGACACAGGCTGTTTTCATACACTGTTCGTATAGCTATACATAAGAAAAGTAATGCACTGTAATTCGTATATATCCCACGAAATGTATTCGTATGTAATCCACGTATACAGAGCAACAAACGCAGCGTAGGGAGGAGATCGGGGTGGATGGTTGGGTCAAAAAACACTGACTGCTGTTCATACCGCGTGTGTAACCAGAAGTAGAGTTGTTCCGATACCGATACCAGTATCAGAAATGCATCTGATATTGCCCAAAATTTGGTATTGGGGAATACGCTAGTCTATATATAATTTATGAACCCAGAAAAAATCAACATGTTTAACTGTTTAACTATATTATTATATATTTATTTATCATGCTGGTATCGGATCGGTACTCGGTATCGGCCGATACCACAAGTTCAGGTATTGGAATAGGTATCGGAAAGGAAAAAATGGTATCGGAGCATCTCTAACCAGAAGTCAACGTTGATTTATTTGTCATGTAACTTCCATACTTTGGTTACGGCACATCCAGAGTTATTTTAACCCAAAACCACAATCTTTTCCTAAACCTGACTAAGTAGTTTTGTTGCCTAAACCTAACCAAGCTGTTTCCTGTGAAGACGGACGACTGTATGCATGTAACAAGCGGATATTGACACGTGCGTCACGTGTCGCTGGACATTTGTAGGAAAACGCACAAAAAATGAGGAATAACTTTTCGCAAGATATCATACGAACCGTTTTATGAGGATACGTTGCATAACTGCATCTTGGGTGATCAGATTGACATGGCTGATTTATTGCATTGAAGTACAGGCACCGTATTCATTCTTCTACTGTAAATTATGATTTGCTTATCGCTTCATTCATTACTTACTCGTCACGCCGCTTGATCCACAGTCCTCACTCTAGTGAACTACTTCAGCACTTGTTCATACAGCAGGCGCTGTCTCATTGCAGATGAGTAACTATAGACGTTTTGCTGTTGTGTGTTGCTGATCACATTCCCGATAAACTAGAAGCACATCTTGAAACCGCATTCAAATCAATGTGTGGATGTTGAGTGGATCACTCAGTGCTGTACCTGAGAAGAGGCTGGAAGATGACGGTGATGTTCCTCGCTCCCGGTTTACACACAAACTTCATTTCTCCCCCTTCAATCAGGTTGTCATCAGCACCACCTAGAACACAGGAGACAGGAGTTGACACAATGAAACATGTCAAAATAGACATCTATACATAGTACTGTTGTAGCAGGGGATGCAGTATGTAAAATGTAAATGTGTGAATCATATGTAGGATGACATTTACAGGATTCAGGTGGTTTCGGAAGATGTGCTTTCAAACAGCCCATCACCGTGCTGCTCTGTAGATGACCCTGAACTCTGATGATGTTCCTTCCATTAATCTATATTTTTTGTTAAATCGTAAATTATTCTGAAACATTTTAAAATATTTAAATATTCAATCAGTACAGGAGTACAACTTTAGCCCTAACAACCACACCCCTCAATCAGTGCAGCTCTCCATCACAAATCTAACCGCGTCCCACATGCTCTCACTCCTCCGTGCCCCTGCGTCACCGCGTGGGTGAACCCCACAGCTAACAGGGTTAATCAGAAAATCATTGCCATGTAACATGCTCAGAGAGGACCGGGGGAGTTGGACACCGAGGGGAGGGGGGGGCTGCAGACAGGGGAAGAGGGGAGATCACAGGGGAGAGAAAGAACACCGAAGCTCATTACCTCCACTCATCCTGAAGTAATCAATATAATTGATGGAGAAGAAATTGCGCTTCGTTGTCAATACGGCTAACTGCAAAGCAAAAGGATTGTCTGTCTGTGTGTGTGTGTGTGTGTGTGTGTGTGTGTGTGTGTGTGTGTGTACGTGTGTGTGCGAGTATCAAGGTTTTGAAAGAATACTACGCCTGAATGCAGGCGCACATGTTTACGTATATGTTTATACAGGAAAAGGCGAGCAGCGGTTGGCACTCCTGCCTTTATGCAGTGGAGAAAATGTTATTCATTAGAATTTGTGGATTTAGGTTTATGGTTAAGACCCACCGCACTCTGTAACAATACATCCATGAGACTGGGAAAAACCAGACAATACAATGAATAACCTTCTAGATTCAAAACCAAGGGATACATTAACAATTGAGCTGTGTGCGTGTGGAGAAAGTTTGCTCCCAAGATTTTAGGACTCAGTAAGAATAATACTGTCAAAATGCTTTCCTGTTGAATGTGTGTTCAGTTGAAATGAGGTGTCAAGTATACAGAGCAAGTTAAGAGGAAAAACTGGACAGAAATCGAACAAGAGGGCGATCCGAGCGACTTTGATAGGGTTTCGAAATGGGTAAGGGTGTGCGTGGCATGTGTGTTCTGAAACGGGGAGATTTCAGCTTGGCACAAAGCCTCGCTCTGCTGTTTCCTCCCGTTTCATTTCCATGTCCAATACGACCTTGCAAAGCTTGTGTGATATAACACAAAGACACTTCGGCGTAGTGCGAAAGCCTGTTCCGCATTACCTGCGCTGCCTGCCTAGCCTCGCATTCAAATGCATATCAACCCATTGTTCCCTGCGCCGGAGCTCCATAATACATTTCTAATGGAACAAGTTTCATTTGAGGAAAGTATGGGAGAGACAACACTCTCCGTATTTTCATTAAAATGACGATGGAAAGCTTTCAATCCGTCCCAAACTTTTCAAATCAAGGGGTTTCTGATTCTGATCTGTTGCCATGAAATTCGCCTGCGCGCGTTAAGCCCACGTTCGCGTTGCTAAGTGGAGACGGAGATGAGGTCCAATTCACTCAAACTCTCTTTCTCCATCTCGCCATCCATTCATCCTTCCTTTGGTGCCAATTCAATTAAGACTCAATTACAGGCTCCTAAACAAAGCTGCCGCCAACGCACTCTCCTGCTCATCCTCCCTCACGTTCTCCATCTCTCTCTCTCTCTCTCTCTCACTGATCATCAACGTGGAAAGAGCTGGCTAAACTTTTGTTTTCTCGTCATCAAGTTCCCATGAATAACATCAACATGTCATAGACTCTGGGGAAGTTAGCGTTACCTGTCTGCCTCCAGGAACCACGTCTCTAACCGGCAACACACACACACACACACCAAATTGACTACCATGTATGTATTCCCAATGACAGTGACCAATTTAATTTCATGCTCTAAACATCTGCATCCGTGTCAGACAAAGGAGCGAGGAAGAGACCTCATTGATCCATGGGGTCTGGGACCAGCTGCCAACGGGGCATAGCACTGATGAATATTAAATAGGCCGGCATTAATATGCATGGAATTCTTCAGAGTTGTCTAGACGTGACAGGGCGGCTCCGGTTTCAGGTCAGGATGCCACCAAACCGCTGCCAGCCGTCTCTCGAAATAATGTGTAAAAGTGCCATTTTGTTTGTGAGAGCTTGTGTGTTGTTGTGTGCTTGCGTATTCGTTAGAGTTCTTTGGATGAGTGTCTGTGCGTTTTCAGTTCCCTTGGTGTGTGGTCTGATCCAGGATTAGCGGGGAGGGGTGTGTTGGAGGTGTGGTGCTCAGTGGGACGGCAACCGAGAGCTGGAAAGGAAGAGGCGACACATTCTAATGTGGCCAAATCTGCCTGAAATCCCCCTCGAGGACCACTGCTCCATCTGCAACACGCACCTCAGTAGACATGGCACACAACTTCTATCCATAAAAAACATCCGTAGATTTAAAGGGGTACAAACAGACAGGTACAGAAATGTATACGCACACGCTACAATGGTTTTAAACTCACTCGTGAGTGGTGTGCTGGCACTAAAACAAATGGATCAACCTAAAGTACACAGATACCATATGCTGACACACACTCGCACAGTGACACCCATCCAGCCCCATGCGGTGCCTTAGCGTGGGCTCCCCAGCCCACATGTAATCAAGTCGGGCAGTGACTTAGTGAAATTGCATTAGCTACACTTTCCTGGGTTTGATGAGAAACGGGTTTGATCCTGTGATGAATTCCGGCCCTGCCCAGATTTAGGCAAGGGAAGAACGAACGTGTGATGCCTTCTTTAACACACTCCGACGTCTCCCGGGACCGAGAGTGTTTCTGTATGCATCTGCGAGTGTGTCAGAGAGAGCGAGATGAGGAAATCCAGACAGGCGCAGGCGAAGGAACAGTCATAATCCCTAATTTACAAGTGGTTGGAATCTGTTTTTTGTCCGCAATCTAAATTTGTGAGCCTGTATGGGAAAAAAAAGGACAGAAACTAGACCAAATACTCATAATTCACTATTTGAGGGTGTATGTGTACATGTGATACCACATACTGTATATAGCAATAGATGATAATTTAATGATATGTGGGTTCAATGTGCAAATATTTAAAGGACCAGTGTGTAACATTTAGGGGGATCTATTAGCAGAGATGGAATATAATATTAATAAGTGTATAATCACCTGAAAATATGAATTTTTGTGTTTTTGTTACTGGCCGCCATGTTTCTACAGTAGCCCAGAACAGACAAACCAAACACTGGCTCTAGATAGGGACATTCACGTTTTCGCTTCGGCCACCGTAGTTCTCCTACACGCTTGTCACACGGGAGAAGTTTCAGTTGGTTGCAATCTGCAACCTCACCACTCGATGGCACCAGATCCTACACACTGCACCTTTAATAAGAATCTTGAAATTCAGTTGTTTGCTATGGCTTTTCTTGATTTTATGTCATATTTTCATCTGTAAAGCACTTAACTATTGTATTTAAAAGTGAGATAGCTTACGTTTGCTTGGTATTATCATCTCTCCATAAAATTCTCATTTTAAGATAAAGTGTTTGACAGCCCTAATGTCTAAATAAATGTTTTAATAAAAATTAAATTTAAATGAAGATGGTATAAACAGTTTCTACCATGTACATTTGCCCATATAAATCATCCTTATAGGGCTGGGCGATAATTCAATATGATCATTTATCGTCCTTCAATGGAATCGTATCGCGATGAAATCATATATCGACATATCGTGATACACAATTATGTCGACTAAACTGATAATAACAAGCACATATTAACTTAAATTTCTCAGAAAATCTGATGTGAAATATTTTGAGGGAATATCATTTGAAGATTGGGGTTTCTTTGTTTTTACATCCCACTTTACATTACCACTGAGTTCAATGCAATTAACATGGAAATATTTATTCATTTTTTTCTTAAATTAAAATGTTTTAATTAAATTAGTAAATACTCAGTACTTTTCATTTGTCAAGTATTTAATTCACCCAGGAGTATACAAAAATAGGCTTCACCATGTATTTATTTTATATATATACTATTTATTTATTTATTGAATTACCAGAAAACATGCTAAATCGTGATATATATTGTTATCGAGATATGAAATGACCTGTATCGGGATAGAACATTTTGGCCATATCGCCCAGCCCTATAGTACATCCTTACATATAATATATATATATATATATATTATGAGTATTGTTTCATAACGTATTGTACAGTACATAAAGTATTACTGGCCTTTCAAATATTAAGTTCTGCAAACATAAAAATCCCGAATGTGTAAAAGCTGTGTTTGTTCATACGTCTCAATACGATAACCATGCATGCATGTGATCACAGCTGCAATCTCTCCTTTACAGCCAGTGTGCCAAGCTGGGTTTGTGTTCGTGTCAACTCAAGAGGATCAAAGACGCCTCTGATCGCTCTGGTTAGTTTCTGATTGGGACTGGCAGGAGGGCGACTGTGTGATTGGTGTAATTGACTCACAATCATGTCCCACACACACAACATATAGGCTCACTTAAGTGAAAACAATTTGGCTGTGCTGGTCAAGACTGGTAGGATTCTGCAACATCTGCACCTCTCAAAAATATGGCCTATTAAAAAGTAGAGTGAGGCAGTGCTCTTCCTTTGATTGAGGCGCCTTATCTGTGCCGTTAGCCAGCGCTGCACATTTCATGCCAAATTGTGCAAATAGAAAGCAACATATAAAATAATCCAATTTTCAACCTCAATGGCCTCATTTGTCTGTAGCTGCTACGCTATGAAAATTAGTTTTGGAGTGATCAATTTAGGTAATATTCCCTGTATACGACTCAGATACATTTAAACGTGTCTATGCTTGTGAAAGACTGGCAGTCGGCTGCATATATCCACAGAGTCAAAACCTGCTGATCTAATAAGAACGATTTCCGTGTCAATAATGTATGACTCTCTGGTCAATTCTGGGCATCCCATTCCACTCGGCCTGTCTTCATGTCTGATTGGGTCTTAATGAGAGCCTTCTATTATTAAAATTAATTTGATGGGATGGTATCTGCTGCTCCGCCAACCAGGAGACCAAATCCATCCCTTAGCCGAGAATAAACGGTATAAATAAATGATAGCATAAATAAATTCAGGTGTAAATTGAGTCGGATTAATTATTAAAAGCCTCACTGTGGCATACAATGTGTCTCCGTGGTCTTGAGTTTAATGAATGCACATCTGTCAGCGGTGGTATGACAACAATGCACCACAGTAGCAGAATGAATATTAATTGTGCAGAATGTCTCTTTTGAGACACGAGGAAGAGTCATTCCAAGTAAAGGGACATTTGGAGGGGGAGGAAACCCCTTTGAACAGCTGGAAATGTACGCTGTTTGTCTTTCAAACTTCAGCAATGACAGTTCGGTTTCAATCTGTTGGCAAGTTGGTGGCGATGTTGGATAACAAGCTTTGTACAGACTTCCAAAAGTTGGTAGCATATTCATTTTCACAGAAACAAGACTAAGAGTCTACAGCCATGCTAGCAGCTCGGTACTTTGGCACAGTGGTGCTTTGACCTGCCGTTGCTACCGTGCTGTAGTAGTGACAACTTTGACCTGCTAGAGGCGCTAGAGGAAAAGTTAGAAGAACACCAAATTCAGTAGAATTTATCTTATAGAGACCTTGAATGCAGGAATGCTGCAGGAATGAGTCCTAAAACCTGGAAATGAGTTAGCATTTTAGCACTTCCGGTTCCTTCGTCTTCAAGTCGATGGGTTTTTTAGTTAGATGCCTGAACTAAGGTCTGTGGTTAACAAAAGTTTTGTTCTACGATATAAAATACATCAGTAAATATCCCACTCGTGAATTTTTAAGCTTTTACATGTCTTAGAAAAGGCGGTTGCTAACAAGTGGCTAAATGAGACTACAAATCGCGCCGACCTGTCCGTCTTTACAGCCTTGTTGTGTATACTCGCGCTCATGCGACCGTGGTGTAGTTCATTTATAGCCTAACGTCAGCTTTTTACTTCCAGCGATTGCATTCGTGCTTCAGAAATCATAATAAGTGGTGTTCATTTGTGGAGATTATCTTGCTGAACAAAACGTGTAAGTGTCATAAATGTGTGTTTGCCACAGAGCTCTTTTTCTGCAATAATCCAAAACCCAATGGAAAAATCCCATTGGGAACCAGGGCGATGCTAACTTCCTGGTTGGTCTACAAAAATACGTCATTCTTGCGGCACTCTGTATAGATAGCACAATTCATGACAACCCATCTGATACTATTTGAGTTGTTTCAGTCCTGAACAAAGACGCTGATCAACCAGAGAATACAATATGGAGGAAGCTAAAATATCAGTTGTGTCACTACATCACCAAACTTTTGACACCATCTATTTCACTAGGACGCACAAATTAATTTCACTTTGCCACTTTCTGATACGACCAGGCACTTGGCGGTGCACAAACACCACCAGGAATGATGTGAAGAAAACAGACAAACTTTATAAAGCACCAGTATCATCCTTAAAAGAAATAAGTCGAAGGTGATGACAGATTCTCTGAAAGCACGATGCTTCCTGTAACTGCACCTATTACCGAATCGGTTCAGTCTAGTATAATATTTGGAGGAAAACCAGCATCAGCGCTCCCCACTTCAATCATCGAGGGTTTAAAAACACTCTTCACTGCCACGGTCTCTTGAATCTGTCAACCATAACAACGAATTACGTATGAGTGATTGAGTACATGCATGTGAGTGCACGTGTTTGTGTGGATAAAGAGCGGGAGAACTAATCGGCCGGTAAACCAAGTGTCATCACATCTTTGATTGGACCCAGCAGGGAATCAGACAGCACACTGCACACCCTCTTTGTTACCGGAAGAACCGGTTGCATGCTGGGAAAAGCAAGAGGTGAGTGTTCTAGTCTGAGTGAGTATCTGCCTGGCTACCAGTGAAGCTGCTACAGTGCTGCAGATGCCAAAGTCTCTACAGCCTCGTGTCCCACATGCCCTTCTTCCATCCATCCTTCCCTCCCTTTTTCATTTGTTCATCCCTCCATCTTCTCCAATCAGCAGGTCTGAGATTAAAAGTAAACACAGAGGTGACAGTCAAAGCCGCCAATAATGACAAGACCAATGCTGATTAAAATTAGCCTCAGGTTGGGGAGATACACCAAGCTCTTCCTCTCCTGATTAAATGTCTGCACTGTGTAAACTATTACAACCTTGTTCTATTCTCCTTCTGTTGACCTCTGCAGTCATTTCTATCCTTCCCGCTTCCACTTTCTCACATTCTCGCATTTAATGTCGGACTTATCTGCGCGTCACCTTGCCAGGATCTAAATCTTGCTGTCACGTCTCAGAACTCTAACTTTGGCCATGTTTATCTCAGAAGGTCTTAGTGAGATAAAGAGTTTCTTCCTAAAAAAAAGTTTACATTTTGATAATGTGACAATATGCTTCCCTATAGCTATGTTTCTCTTTCTCAACTATTTGAGTTTTCAAGGCCATCATTGCACGGATGGAATAACTGAATGAGGCACGCATGCAGTGTCTAATGTGGAAGTGCTTCGGTTAATGCAGGAGTCATTTTGGTTGACATCCAGTTTCACTCCTGGGCTTGTACCAAGTTATTCCAGCAGGTGTTGCTGGCTTGTGTTTTATCATTTGTGATTCACATTTTGTCTAGAAGTGGAGAGACACAATTACTAAATGAACTGAAAAAACAGTGCAATGTGCAGTACTAGCATCTATAAAGGTTCTGTAAAATGCTTTGTGGGTCCACACAAATAACAACAGAGAGTCAAATGCTGGCACCTCTAATATCAGTCTTTAAATAACAGTCTTTTCCATTATCATGCTTTTATGTTTCAGTTTTCTAACCAGGGGTTTGGGCAGACTTGCCAACCCTCCCGAATTTCCCAGGAGACTCACGTATTTCATTGCCCTCTCCCGGTTTCCTCCCGGCGTCACAATTCTCCCATTTTTCACACCTTTTTTTCCTTTTTGTTATCACACCCTGTTTCTGGCACTATACAGCCTGTATAAGCCCTCCTGTTTCCACCCGGACGACAATACAGCTACACCAAATGTCGTTTCCTGGCGGAAGAGAGCTGTTCACCACACAACAAGTTTGAGCTGCGCTCGCCACACATCACAGCGACCAAAACCCAAAATTGGGCTTTGCTCTATGCAGCGAAAAGCCGCCGTGGCGAGACGCAAGCCATTGGTAATAATGGGTTTCAGAGCGCAGTGGTGCCATTGTCGCGTTGTGTCTGAAAGGACCTTCAGTGAGTGAGAGACGGAGAGAGAAATTGAAAGTACTGAGAGAAAGAAATACTCAAGCAGGGGCAAAATGAATAAAAACTGATGAATATTAGTTTATGCCAGAGATTCACATAAGTTCTCGCCAGAGGGGCAAAATATTCAGTGTTCTTTCCTGAGAGTAGGCCTATTTGACATAAAAATGTTGCCGCAATGTACTTATTATTTTGCTATTTTCATTCTTTAAAAGTCACCAGAATGCAGGAAACAAAGACTCTGAAACTCAAACTTTGGAGGACCCCCGGACCCCCCGCTTTGGTTTCAAAATCCTCCCTATTTTTGAGGCCTCAAGGTTGACAAGTATGGATTTGGTGAGGTACAATACAGTAAAAAGCTGATATCATTATTACAAGCCACAGTGCATTTTCCACACTGTCTCCATGCTCCACTCTAATTTCAGCACCAGAGCTACTGTAATTCAATCACAGGTCCCACAGCAGACGAGAATCCAACACTGCATCCATTTATGTGTGTGTCTTTAAAGAGGAGGGGAGGGGGAATCATATCTCTGATGTTTCAACCAATCAACCCTGCTGAAATCTATGTACGAGCAAATTGAACATGATGAGCCCAAGCTAACACGCACAAAATAACTACAGAAAGCTAGGACATCTGCAGCAGCAGCGTGTGTACGTGCGCCCTGTTTCTCCACAATATGCAGAGCTGCTCCATATTTGCTTTCATGCTGAACACAAGTAAAAGGCTTTTCACAGTAATAGCCTGTCAGGTAACAGAGGTACCTTGCATTTTTTTTTATCTACAAACCCAGTTATGTCGCTGCTGGAACAAAGCGATTCATAAAAGGTCTGGCGCCGGAGCAAGAGGGGAAACATGTCATTTTCTAATGGCGTTCCTGCGGGGTACAGGACTCAAGTATTGGCTCGGTTACAACATGTCATTCAATTACAGCATGTCGGACTTGTCATATATGACATAAGTTGGCGTGCATACTTCATGTAGCGTACACACACACCCACATCTGGCCACTATGAAAGCCTTCATCAGTCATTCATGTGACATGTGCCTTTTCTACATCACTCAGCTTCGAGGGTAATGTTATACTAGGAATGATGGCCAATTAAAAGACACCTTAATGGTGAACCTGAAAATTCGGACTATTAACATGTCAATCCATCTTTTCTTGGTTCTTTCCTTTGCTGTAAAACAAGTCAATGGAAAATAGTATTACAGTAGTAAAACAAAGTCTGGGAAGTTTCTGAGAAACTCGCTACAAGGTTGTGAATTCTTAGTGAATATAATATTACCTCTTTTATATAGTTTATGCCTATTAGATTCAATCTATTGCACAAAGTTTTGGAAGAGAAATATAGGGTTTATTGAACATAGTAAATCATTTTTATTTTACAGCACATAAGATGCAATTTTGAGTTTAGAAACGCCTGAGGACTCACTGTTTATAAATCAAAAAAGAAATCCCACTCCATAGTCAAGTAAAATCATTTTTGCTCATACACAAGAACTAAGCACCTTGGAGAAAAAAAAGTGGTGCTACACATTTGATGTAGTCTTTCTTTGAGAACAATGATATTGTAAATATTGGATTTATTTAAATCATTTGACATTTACTCATGGTGGGTGTACGGAAGCCCTGAGAGGTAAATGAGAAAAAATATCTGGTGATCCATTTTCTAAGTCTGATCGAAATAGTTTTCTTTCCGAGTTTTTCCAGGATAATCTTTATCAGTTCCTTTTTTTCATCTGCGAAACAGGTGGAAAAAAGAGTTTTGGAAGGATCATTTTTCTAAGTTACTTTTTTTCATCTGTGAAAATATTTGAAAAAAAAAATGGCAGGTGAATTTTGTTCATTTTGTTGTATTACAACAAGTGTTGTTGTTGTAATACTCACTCCGGCCACAAGAGGCTGAAGTACACCATTACCCCATGTTCTAAATAGAAGTAAAAGCATTCCTATTTTCCCTAACGGCAGATAACCACCAATTAAAATACATTTCTACCCAAAAGAAGGACATGACAGTAATGTTACATAACCTGCTAATACACACTATATGTACCTTGTTTTTAGAGTGCATGGAGAAATTAAAGGAACAGTGTGTAGGATCTGGTGGTATCCAGTGGTGAGGTTACAGATTGCAACCAACTGGAGCCTCTAACGTGTGCCAAGCGTGTTGGAGAACTACAGAAGCTGACACAAAAACGCGAATGACCCTCTCCAGAGTCAGTTGTTGTAGGAGTAGCATAGGTCATCTGGGGCAGAACCAGTGTGTGTGTATGTTGGAAGTGAGTGGTGAAGCAAGAGAGAGAGCGCGGCGGCGACGGGAGCGACTTCAGCCCGAGCCGTTCTGTGCTACTTTAGAAACATGGCGGTGCAACATGGCGGACTCCGTGAAGAGGAACCACTCCGTATGTAGATATAAACGGTTCATTCTAAGGTAAAAAAAACACAACGATTCTTATTTTCAGGTGATTATACACTAAGAAAACATACTTTATACATTAATATTATATTCCATTTTTGCCAATAGATCCCCCTAAACACACTGGTCCTACCTGGAAGAAAACCTGTTTCACTGATTTCACAGATGAAACAAAAATGAAGGAACACAAAAAGATTATCCTGGCAAAATATTTTTTTTTCCACTTGTTTTTAAGTCATAAACACAGGAGAGAAAAACAAGATCACCAGAATAGTTTTTTCTCACTTGCCACTCAGAGCTCAACCTACAACACGTTTATTACTTTGACATGATTTAATTTGCTTGTGATCTGTTTTTGAGTCTTCCATGTTGAGACACCTACGCATGCACATACAAATCAATTGAAATGTCAATCTCCAAGTAGCAAAAGTGCAAAAGAAAGTTAACACTAGAAAAGAGAGAAAGATCAAATCTTGACAGAGCAAGAAAGCAAGAAGAAGAAGAAGAGAAATAAAAATGCGAGGCATCAGATACGGCTAAGCAGGTGTCTTTGACATTCCAGCGTCATAATCCTATAATAATTATTGACTTTTTCACCGACAGAGTTCAGTTCCATCTAGGCTCATTTATGAATATGATAAATCATAATTGCAAGGTCAGCGGAAGTCAAGTATCGATCACTCCGCAAGATGAGTGAACAACCTTTATCCTTGAATTCCAACTACAAAATGAAAGAAATGAATTATAGGGAAAAGGAATAATTGATTTTACAATAAAAAATAGAGAGTGAGGAACTCATCCGAGAGCGGTACGTTGGCGTTAGAACGAGGTTAGACCTGGAAAACATGGGCTAATTTTCTTTAATTGAAAAAAGGGGGAGTATGCTGTTTTGGGGGGGGGGCAGTCGTTCTCTTCAAAGCCTCCTCTGATGACTCCAAGCTTTTCTGAAAACTGACTTTCCCCTAATCATAATCCGTTCCACCCCCAGCAATCAAAATTTGGCCAAAGTGTGTAACATCACACATATCTTGGCGGGAACATGCCGTTTCTGCTACTTCACGTTGCAAACACACACACACACACACACAAACACACACACACACGTTCACTTTTGTGAACACGTGGCTATCAACATCTGCTAGCCCCACCCCTGATATCCCACCCACCATCGCCACCTCCACCCGTGTCTCCCACTAGACATTTTTCCATTTGCACCTCTTCCCCCTCCCCTCCCCAAATCAGCTTGACAAGGAACACCACTTCTGGTCGCCCCCCAGCAGTCACTCTCATCCTCCTCCTCCTCTCCCTGTTCCTCCCCCTCTCATGGGAACATGATGCTATTATACATAAACAAGAAGCCCCTAATAATGCATTTTTTTTCTCTACCTCAGATCCAGCATTAGGTATAAAAGGTGTGGGCAGATAGAGAGATGTATGTAACTATATTGTTTGCATATAAGGGACTGTTTCTTTTTGTTCGCTGGACGCCGTGTGAACAAGTCCATTTGAATATCAAAAGGAAAACAGGGGAATGTGAGAAATAGATTTGAAACCGAGTTGATTATGAATACATCTTAGGAGTCAGAGGTGGGAGAGAGTTGGGAATGGGAGTGTTATGTGCGTGCCTGCAGGGAAAGGGGGAAGTGTGAAGTGTGAATGTTTGTTTACGCGCATCTGCCGGGGCAAGCGCGTGGCGGTGGGAAAGCTTTGTGTACGGCTGTCACATGGGGGCCCCGGGGCGAGGCAATATCGCACGAAACACAATGAACGGCCGCGACACAAAGAGAAATAAAATCAAAAAAGGGGGCTATAAATGCATTACTAACTCGGCATGGTGCAACGCTGCAGTGGTTATTGAGATATATTCACACTTCACCTCCCAGATGACCACTGGGCTACTCCGAGTCATAGAGAGGCAATAAAATAAAAACAGAGCATGTAAAAGTCTTGTGGTTGGGAGACATGAGGTGGAATACGGGGGCACGGTAACACATCTATAGCTGGAAAAATTGTTATTTTCATAATTTATTCATGGGGAATGTGATTGAATCTGGATGGGGTTCTGTGATTCTGGAGTAGTGGTTTGCAAAGGATACAAAACACACCCGCAAACACTCCATACACATTTAGACAGACAGCTGAGGATCTGCAGTACACATGAATACTATATACATGCTCTCTAGCTGGCACTCTCACCACATACGTTCCCAACACATATTCCAGATGTGGCTGCATATGGAGCTGTAATAAAGTCTTTAGATGAAGCATTGGATTAATTGAAGCGTGCGAGACGTGCTTCGGTGGAGAAGGCGAGCAATTAAGTCCCCCTGAGTGTTTGCGTGTGTGTGCGAGGCGCGCGAATGTAGCTGTCTGTATGTGTGTAATGATATATGGCGAGTCCTTACAACACTCGAGAGACATAAATTACAGATATTACAGATTAATTTCAAAGCCATTAGAGATATGTAAGTCTGGATAGGTTTTTAAAATCGTCGCGCGCTCTATACAAACCACTGCTGCTCTGATTCTTACTTAAAGAGGACCTTTTATGCTTTTTTCCCCCCTTTCCTTTAGTGTGTTATATAGTTTTTTGTGCATGTAAAAGGTCTGCAAAGTTACAAAGTCCACTCCAAAGGGAGTTACTCTCCCCCACAGAAACAGTGCTCCTGAAACGCCTTGCTTGAAGTCCCGCCTTTTCTTCCGTAAGTGGTGATGTCACCAAGTAACATATTTGCATAATACCTGCCTGGCAGCTAGTTTGGCATGCCCTCAAACAAAGCTAGTTAGAGCGGAGCTGGAGTGGAGTCCGAAGAGTTTGGTTCAGTTAAGTCAAGTATGCACCTGGAAATGAGCATAATAGGTCCTCTTTAATGATTTGGACAAAACTGAACAATACTGTTACCTCTCAGACATGAATATTAGGGCTGTCAAAGTTAACACGATAATAAAACATTAACGCAATTTTGTTTTAACGCCACCAATTTCTTTAATGCAACTTGCGATTTTTAGGTTGTATACTGGTATCATATGGAATTAGAATTAGTCATGGAATGTCATACTCCTCGCCAAGGAGGCTAAAAAACGCTCCAAACTTATGCTAAAATTTGTCGAGGAAAAATTGGCATGGCCATTTTCAAAGGGTTCCCTTTACCTCTGACCTCAAGATATGTGAATGAAAATGGGTTCTATGGGTACCCACGAGTCTCCCCTTTACAGACATGCCCACTTTATGATAATCACATGCAGTTTGGGGCAAGTCATAGTCAAGTCAGCACACTGACACACTGACAGCTGTTGTTGCCTGTTGGGTTGCAGTTTGCCATGTTATGATTTGAGCATTTTATTGTATGCTAAAGGGTTTCTGGACAAAATTTGTCATTGTTTTGTGTTGTTAATTGATTTCCAATAATAAATATATACATACATTTGCATAAAGCAGCATATTTGTCCACTCCCATGTTGATAAGAGTATTAAATACTTGACAAATCTCCCTTTAAAGTACATTTTGAACAGATAAAAAATGTGCGATTAATTTGCGATTAACTATAGACAATCGTGCCATTAATCGTGATTTGATAGCCCTAATGAATATATATTATATGTCAATATATAATACCATACACAAAAGTGCAAAATGCAGCAAATACAACAAAGGCTTCTGCAAAAACTGCAGCAGCATCTGTAGTTCTGACTTTATACTCTATTTAGTGCGTGACCATTTTTCTCCCTTTGTCAACGGTGCATGGCTGGATTTAAAAAGGAGCAATCAAACTCTTATTTCCAACGCCGTGTTGGTGAGCGTCTGAGTTAATAACTATATTGACTTGAAGCAGACCGTTGAGGGGAAAAAAAGAGTTTAGGAAACTCCAAGTAGAGAGACTAAGAGACACACATGACTAAGCTTTAAGTGTGGAGTAATCCCACAGCCAGAAGAACTCATCAACTCAATCTCTAACTCTTTTCCTCTCCCTCCCTCCCTACAGTAAGTTTAATTTGAAGAGAGAGGAAAAAGTCCCTTTCCACACCGTCTCAATACATATTTTTCTAATTTCTTCCTTCAGAAATCTCTTAATGGCTTCTTCGCTGGACCCTGATGAAAACAATGACTTTTAACCTTCCTCTCCTTCCCCATCCGTCGCTCCCCCCTCCCTCCATCACAGTCGACTTATTTCACTTTCTAAATGATTTCTTACTCCTTCAATCTCTTTGCAGCCATTCAGGGCCCCGGCCCGGGCTTGTGGCCGGTGCTACGCATTGTGACAGGTGAAATGAAAGCCCAGAGAAATCTCATCTTCTTATAAACGCTCCGAGGCATTCAGCCAGTCAAAAAAATTATATTTTTTCCCCTTTTCTTTCTGAGGCGCCGACAGATGGAAGAAGAAAAAAAAAGAAAAGTGAGCTGTTATTTGAAGACCATTTGGGGTTTTCCTTTATCCACAGTTAATCAACGCTGTTCTTTTCTTGAGCCGGGGGGGAGTACATTTTACATATACAGACTAGCTACTGTATGGGTTCTTTGTCAAAACAAAAACTACAGTCTGCATTGAAATGTCTTCTAGAGTTGTTATTCAAGTCAGTCCTTTGCTCATTTTTAAGTTAAATACCAAGAGGAGCCTAATTAATACAACATTATGTAAATACTTTTACGCTAAATAGCCATCATTAGTTATGCAGATATTGTCAAAGGATCGTTTTTTGCATGTGTTATGGAGCAATTTCTACACATTAAAAGCACTTTACTGTTATTGTTTACTGCTCCATCTCCCACCTTTTTCTGTTTCATCCAAACAATGTCAATGAGGAGCTCGGTGTGGAAAAAATAAGGAGTAGTAGCAGACAAACAGCGCTGTCAGGCACTGCTGATTGAAACCTCAAGGTCACAGGCAGAGAAACAGAGAGCAGAGAGAGAGAGAGAAACAGAAGAAGTAGGAGCGGTAGAGCAGCTTTAGACTCTCCAGGGTCTGGCTGTGCAGCTCACTCACTCTGCTATTTTGTGTGTGTGTGTGTGTGTGTGTGTAAGAGAGGTTTTCAAGGCCTCTCCCTGTAGGCGGATTCTGCAAAGTCACCCCGCTCTCTCGTCAATCTCTATCTCTATTTTCCTCTCCGCTATCCTGTTGTCTGCCTTTCTTTTCCTGAGTGTAACTTCTCGACCTGCAACATGCCCTTCCCTATCTCCACCTTTTTG
The DNA here is from genome assembly GCA_916700685.1 of Adelosebastes latens. Lineage (NCBI taxonomy): Eukaryota > Metazoa > Chordata > Actinopteri > Perciformes > Sebastidae > Adelosebastes > Adelosebastes latens. The sequence continues at coordinate 21,757 of CAKAKR010066079.1, forward strand.
TTATATAGTGCTCCCTCGTGCTCCACCTCTCCATCTCCCCAAATCCCTCCATCACTCTGGCTGGATCCTGACTCCATCTTAGCCACACACGACCAAATCACCCTCACCTCCCTCCATTCATTCCTCTACTCGTGTATCTATCTTCCCATTATTTCTGTATGTTCAGTAAGCTTGAAGGTCTCTATCTTTTCTGCTAGGATCTCTTCTTTTATCTTACTCGACCCATACACCTCTAACCTCCCTCCCTTTCTTCATCCTTCCACCCGACCTCAACCTTCGCTCTGTGCTCCAGCTGCTCTTTTCTCTCCTGCTTTCTCCAACACACACCGCAAAACCCTGCCCCAATTTATTCTTCTTTCCCTGTCAGATTTTCCTTTCCCTTTTTTTTTTCCACTCTTCTGTCAATACGTTTTCACACCTTCTGCCCCGTCATCTCTCTTTCCCTTCCTTCGTCTCACTATCCTCCCACCCATCTTCACTTCGCTGCTCCGATCCAGCTGTTCAGGAGTCTTCCGCGCCCCCCACTCTACCACCCTCCGTTTCTCAGTTCATCCCCCCCCCTCACCTTGTAATTCTCCACTCTTGCTGTAGAGTTCTCGCCTCTGCTCTCTCAAGTAGGCACTCATGCTGATGGCATGGGAAGATGATTCAAACCTACAAAACACACGAAAGGTTCAACACACGACGCAACAGGAAACACAAATAATCATTACATTTGATGTATTTAAATATATTTTTGGCAGCAACTAACAATTATTTTCATTGTCAATTAATCTGTTGATTACTTTCTTGATTAATCGTTTAGTTGTTTGGTCTATAAAATGTCATAGAATGGTGAAAAGTGTCAATCAGTGTTTCCAAAAGCCCAAGATGACGTCCTCAAATATTTTGTTTTGTCCACAACTCAAAGACATTGTGTCATAGAGGAGTAAAGAAACCAGAAAATATTCACATTTAAGAAGCTACAATCAAAGAATTTCGTCATTTTTTTCTTAAAAATGACTCAAACTGATTAATCAATTATCAAAATAGTTGGCGATTAATTGAATAGTTGACAACTAATCGATTAATTGTTGCAGCTCTACAATTTTAAACATCTCTTTCTGTTTATACAGGGTAATTTATTCTATTATTTTTCTTCTAGTTGGTCTAGCACTAGGCAGAGAGCAAAGGGCGCGATGCTTACTTGAAGAGCGACTGCTTGGCACGCTGTGGTTTCTTCTTCGCAAAGAAGGCAGCAAATTCGCTGCCGGTGCTGGCATAGGAGAGCTGAGCCGATGGCTCCGTGGCACTGCGGCTGTTCTTCACGTCCAGATACTCCATCAGCAGGACCTAAACAACAAAACAAAGCTCTAGGTCAAAAGATAAAAAAGCAGAAGAAGTACCTCAATAATATTTTTATGGGAAATTGTCCTTCAGCCAGGTTACATGGGGTTCAATCTTTCCATGTACACACTAAGTGCATCCTAAGTGCTTTTGTGTAAGACATACAATTCATATGGCTGTTGTCCTCTGCCAGCAATTTGAAGGGAACACGCAATTTTTTTGTAATCATTTTGTTACAAATGAACATCTAGCACCTCTATGTTGGTGACACTTTGCTTCCAAGTTGGTAAAAAAGGATGGGCCACGGTCCAGTGGGTCTAATGGAATATTACAAAGACTCTAGTAATAGGTGTGATATTTTAAAGTACAATCATAACAAACTACAAAGCACCGATCTCAACTGCCAAAAGCTGTGTAAAGTAATTCACCGAAGCTGCTTTAATTTATCACATTCACATTATTACAGTATCTTCCTATTATTTCACCTGAGATAATGTAACATGGAGTGCTCAAGCTCATTAATGACTTTAAAGCTCCCACTCACAATCATATCCTGTAAGTTCAACCTGCCTTATTCATGAGAAGCTTTTTTTAAAACCAGAAAGCCTTTGTACAGCAGGTCTACTTCTAGAGTATAGGTACAAAGAAAAATACCCACATTTACATACTTTTACCATCAAATTATGCTCCATTAGTGAAACTATGGTCATGTTAAAAAATCCTTGCAGTGTGAATTTGTAAAAACATTTAACCTAACTCTCTATCCAGTGTCAATTTATTTACAGTTCTTGTGCCACATTGGTGATACGAGCATTCAGCTGCCATTCCGTTTTTTGGTTTTGTTTAAGAATATTTTGCTGAATTATTCTTTTATTTTCATATCACATTTTAATGTAAAACTGCAATTAAAGGAACAGTGTGTAACATTTCATGGGATCTATTAGCAGAAATGGAATATAATACTCAGAACTATGTTTTCATCAGTGTATAACCACCTCAAACTAAGAATCTTTGTGTTTTCGTTAGCTTAGAATGAGCCCTTCATATCTACATAGAGAGCGGGTCCTCTTCACGGAGTCCGCCATGTTTCTACAGTAGCCCAGAACGGACAAACCAAACACTGGCTCTAGAGAGAGCCTTTTGCGCTTTGACATTACTTTAAGGCCACCGCAGTTCTCCGACACGCCTTGTGAAACTGCGGTAACGTGAGCTGCAGAGTGCAAAACTGTGGTACCACCTGCCGCCGTCTGACTACGTGAACGGCGGTACCACGTTTTCGCACTCGGCGGCTCACGTTACCGTAGTCTTGTAAGGAGAGGAGCGAACGGAGGGGTTCTCGGTTGGTTGCAATCTGCAACCACACCACTAGATGTCTGCCAAATGTCTACGCACTGTCCCTTTAAATAATGCCTTGTTCAGCAGATACATATCTAGCAGATCAGCTATGGACAACCCTAACAGCAGGTTTTGTGTTTAGCGTGGCTTATAATATCACAATTTATGGCAACACACAATGTCTACAAAGCCAATCCTGAAAGCAAAAGAAAATCCAAACTTTGAGACAGAAAAAGGCCACTGACAAAACCGGGTCCTTTTGATGACTGGCGTGAAATATTTTGTCGACCATTTCCCTGATCTGTCTACATGATCCATGGTGGAATCCATCAACGTCTTATCGTGCTTCATAAAAATCTTATCAACTTCTAACAATAGCCGAGGACGAGCACATTGAATCTGTGGCCAGACGGAGAGAAAGTTAACTTCCTCTCCTCTATCATTCTATCTGCACATTCCCTCTGTTGCTTTCATTGGCTCTCATTTTTCACAATCTCTTAGTGCTTCATCATCTCTCATTTCTCACATTTCTATTTTCTCTCTGTTGCTACCTCAATTCGTCGTCCCCCTTTCTCTCTTCCTCATTCCTCTCTCTCTCTCTGTGTGAATACATATGTTCCAAAATAGCCTCCCATATCTAATAGCTTCATAATTTAGCAGGGCCATTTAGCCTGTGTGTGTCTAATTCCGAGGCGCAGTGTGGGTCAAGCCCAGAATGGGACAGGAGTAATGGCCGAGCAGATGGAGATCCATCCCGACCATAATGATGTAATTAACGCTGCGGAGAGCTCCCCCCGTCATGCATGGGAAAGCCTTCACATGCTAGCGTCGATGCTAATTTACGTGTACACACATGAATGTACGTGCACGGCCATGAACAAAATAACGCATAAGCAGATATTTTATGGAATTATTCTGGTTTTAAAACACAAGAAAAGTCAGAATTGTTGAAAAAATAGCTAAAAATTTGCACTTTTGTAACTTAAAATGTGATTTAATGTTAAATGAGTCTGGTGTAATAGCAACTGGTCACATATGTAAATACATGCACAATATCTTCTACCACACATGTAATTACTCTCTAACATACTTCCCCACATCACAGGCAGCGCTGGAGGCCATCACACGCGCCCTTCTCCAACTGGCAACACCGGGGCCTCCGCTCGCCACTAGCCTCGTGCCGCAGCTAATCCTATCAGTGTATTAATTACTAATGATGAGCTGATGGAGCGAAACCCCCACTCACTTGCAAGCTGACGCCCAAGTGGACTTAATGAAATGCCAGCACTGGGCTGATGAAGGGGCTCCGACCCTACTTAAATTGCATTAGCCCAGAGGCAGAGTGAACTTTGGAGGCAATTAACTGGACTGCTAGGACAGAGAGAAAGATAGAGGAAGAGAGGGATGGGACGCAGGAAGTAACACGGGAGGAGAGATAAAGGTGGAGTTGTGGAGAATGGAAAGAGCAAAAGGATTATAGGTGTAGAGTGAACACTGAACGGAATGCTAAAGAGGAAATGGAAAAGGAAAGCGAGGACACAAGTTAAATAACAAGTTGTTGCTGATTTAACACCTCTAAGTGAAGTTAGAAAAAAGAGGGTTGGTTTCCCAACCTCTCATGAATAATTCTGGTGAGGGCGCAAGACTTTAGTAGAAGTTTGTGTTAACGTCACCTCAAATCTACCTCGATAACAAGCTCTACATTGGCTCTAAAAATGTTAGAGCCAAACCATTGCAAATATGTGTTTTTATCTTGTTACAAGTGGATTCGATGGCACCGACTAAATATATCTCAATCTTATCGTGCATTGTGCAAACTAATTATCAAGAACAACAGAGCAATTTCAGAAACTGAAGACTTCATCCTTGGTTGTCAAGAAAGTGTCTTTTTATAAACGACAAAGTTTTAAAATTACAATTGCAGTGCAGCAACATCTTATTCAACTGAAGTCACTTTATTCTTGAAATATATTATCTTTAAGAGTTAATATGAGCACTCTGGTGAGTCAACCTCTTCTCCACCTGTCAACTATACTCTGTTCAAGTTCATTCCAAGGGACTTAAAGGGGAACTACGGCCATTCTCGAAATTCATACGTGTTATTCCCATGGTCTACGACAGTCCAAAAAGATATGAGTAAACATGAACAACTCTCTCCCAAAATCCCAAAACTGGAGAGCTAAAACTCAAACTTGTGATGTCATAGGTTATAAAGAATAGGGAATGATGTTACAGATGACACTGAGAGCACCCAGGGGTATATTCCCAGTGTATAAGGGAACATTTTCGGTTTCACAACAGACAACACTACAATAGAATAAAGCTCATTTGGGTATAAAAAAGAAAAACTTTCTGTGGGTCCTCAAAATCATCTCCCATTAATTGGCTATGTACGAAATCACTCACTACTCACTATATAGTGGACTATATGGTGCCATTTTGTAGTGCTGTCCGAATGTATAGTGAGAATTATTATACCCTATATAATGGACTCAAAGTATCCCACAATGCATTTTGAAATATAGTGGACAACGATGGTCATTAAACAGGTACTATATACCATCATGCATTGCGCTGAAGGAAAAAATGGCAGACGGACGAGAAGAAAGAGAGCAGCGTGATTGAGAGTCGTGGCACGAAAATAATGTATCTAATGTGAGCAGAGCAGCGCATCACAACACAAATGGCCACAAAGTACTTTGTATTTATTAATTTGGTAAAACACGCTTATTGCCCCCACATTCACAACGCTCGTTAATTCTTACCTTTCACAATAAAAGCCCGAGACATATAGGCTGCATCCCAAGAGGATCACTCAGAGCATTTCGCTAAGGGGCAACTCAGTAAAATAGCTTACATATGTATTTATCACAAAAATACATGTCGGTATTTATCGTGGATGGTCTACCAGCCGACATCGACCTGGCAGGTTTTGCGACGGCAAATGACGTAATTAACGGCGCAAATGACCCGAGTAGTGTCCGAAAGTGTTTTTTCATAATGCAGATGAGCTCACTATATAGTCCTCTACATACAGGCTTTATACTTGATGACATCACAAGTTTGAGACTTACTTCTCTGGTTTCTGACTTTGAGAGAGAGAGTAGCTCATGTTCACTAATATTGACTGAACTTTCCTAGGCCACGGAAATAACATATTGGAATTCTTAATTTAGGTGGTGTTCCCCTTTAATATTAGCATACTACTGCCTACACATGTTGCAAATAAGCTACAATCACCCACACCAGCACCTGTTCAGCACACACAAGGCACAACCTAGTTGCCTAGCATTACATGTTCCAAATATAGCAGAGAATCATGCATGCGAAGCTTGAGCGCGATACCTACATTAATCTCAAGGTGGCTAGTGATCTACTTAATGTTGCACCATAAAAAAAAAACTTTACAGGTGGTGTTTTGATGGCTTTGATGGATAGCCTCCCACCAGTAAAGTTCAATGTACTGTAATATTGTGCTGTAACTGCATTTATATGGATACATCCTTGTACCAACGTGCTTTTTCTCTTTCCAAATGAATACGTCTGATAAATGTAACATAAGATATTTGTTTCATTTGACACAAAAGTGATCCTTCCTGTCTGTGAAAGATTGTTCTAGTCTGCTATTCACTAATAAAACAATGGGGCAGCCCATCCTTTCCATATGACCTGCATGCACTGTACTTGTCTTCATAAGACAATCTCCCTTTCTTCCTTCCGCCTCCCTCTTACCCATCAGGTCAAGCATATGAAATCTCATTAAAATTGCTATTACTCATTCAACAAAGAGGCCTAGATCCCATTACTGTCACCTGTGTATGACCGCAAGGCTCATCAGTGAGGCACACTTGCAAGGAAGTGTCAAAAATTAGAGACAACAACAAAATTTGGAATTACAAACAAGGAGATAATTGTGTGACCAAAAGACAGAGTGAAAGACATAAGCAAAACTGTAATTAGGAGACAATGGGGGAAACAAAAGAGTTCTCTCGGTGACTGCACCCACAGAGCGTCACATCAATGCAAAACAGCACAGATACGCAAGTGACCAAAATAAACAAGTCTACAATATTAATTAGGGATGGCCCCTGGAGCTTGGTTGCAAATGGGAGATATATCTAATTTAGTAGAAGCCTGAAGCATTGATAACGTCCGACGTAGCTGGCTCTGCTAACAGAGGAAGACAAATGGCAGTACTACAAGATGGAAACAAAGTAATGTCTCTTTCCACATTTCTTTCTTTGTTTGAACAGTTTATGTCAAAGAAATCTGGCATTTGGGGCGCCCCGGTAGCTCACCTGGTAGAGCGGCTGTCCTATGTACCAAGGCTGAGTCCTTATAGCAGCGGCTCGGGTTTGAATATGACCTGCGGCCCTTTGCTGCATATTATCCCTGCATATTGTCTCAACCCCTTTCATGACTATATCTATCACTATCACTATCAAATAAAGGCAAAATGCCCAAAAAATAATCTGTCATTTAAACATCAAAGCATCCTGTTAGCAACTTCTTCAGTGTAGACGGATCTTGATAAGTTCGCCAAAACAGTAACTCCATGCTAGATTAGTTCAGTGAACTTCCACTGTAACTTCCATTAAAAGGTTACAGAGAGTTGATGGAGAAACAGGAAGAGAAAATGAAAAAAAAAAAATCAATATTCATGTGTGAATCTGTGGATGAAAAAAGGGGTGGTGTGTGTACAGATGTGAGACGTCGGGAAAATGGCTCTTCACACCGGATACTAAGCTTAAGAGTTCACATCAACTTCAGTGTGTGTGCGTGTTTGGGTGCTTTTGTGTGTGAGTGGTAAGGCTGGGCGATGTGGCCAAAATCTTATATCACAATATAGGTCATTTCATATCTCGATGGCCATATATATCACAATATAGCATGTTTTGAGGTACTTCAATAAATATATAGTCTATATGAAATAACCACATGGTAAAGCCTATTGTTGTATACTCCTGTGTGAATTAAATACTTGACAGATGAGAAGTATTTTCTCACTTTAAGAACTTGAGTTCAAAATGAACATGACAGTTTCAAGTGAAATTATAGAGAAAAAAGAAATAAATATAGGCCTAGCCTATATCCTGATAGAAACAATATAAAAACAATTTATAAGATAGACATTTTTATATGTTTTTTTTATGATATATATCGTCATATTGCCCAACCCAAGTGAGTGGGTGCACATGCAAAACTCACATCTCTCTCAAGAGCTCCCCTAACAAAGTCAATCATTTCCACCACAACTGTTCAATGTAATTCTATCAACCAACCAATTCGGCACTTGAGTGGCTTGGGTCTCGTCCCAAACTTAAATCAGTCCACTGGGCTGAGTGCTAAGTTCTATTGGAGAAAAGCTTCAGCGCAGTCTGCCTTCGTAATTCATTACCAGCACTCCCCATCTATTTCTTCCGAACCAAACGTCCCGAAGTCCCCTCTTTGTGCTTGGAGAAAGTGCACACTCATCCTCCATTCTGTCCATTAGGGCCTTAACACCCAACAAATCAGTGCAATTAAGAGAAAGCATCGCTCAAAGCTTTGCAGGTGAGCACTTGTCGCTCCACGAACTCGGAAGTCAATTGGCCAAAATTGAAGGAATAAATATCACTTCATTTTCTCTTTCCTTTGCATCCTCTCCTTCTTATTAGGTCATCTTAAAAAGCAGCCGGGAGAACAACCTCAACACTTTGTTCCTTTCTCACGGCTTTATTGAAATCGGCTGTTTTCCCATTAAATCCCTTGGCTGGTGTCTTGTCACAAAACATATTGACTGATATCCCTCGCTGCTAGCTTGAAGTTAAAGCCCAAAGTGTCCTTGGCCGTCAAAGAAAGTGTTCTTTATACGCCCTGTATTGATTGTGTTCCAGAAACTTCAATAACCTTCACAAGTTCTGACAGAGCTCCAGCCACAACTGCTCCCACAGTACTGAACTACGGCTAACCAGTGGGGGTTCCCACCTGGAGCGTATACGCATCTAGTCGATCTTTTGAAGGCTATCATGTTGACGGAGGGAAGGAAGATGTGCCTGCGTGTTCGCTGGAACCCATTTCATTTATCTTCCGTGTCCTTGCCGTGTCCCCAACATGTTTTTTTAATGTGAGAAACATTTCTGTGTGTATCTATTGTTTAAAACAAAGAAGGAAGAGGAACAATAGGAGAGTTGAATGGTGTTTCTATGGAAACTATCCATTAAGAAGATGTAAAGTGTGCTTTTAATCTTTTTTTCTATGATACTCAAAATAGCAGTGAATGTGTTAGAAGGGCAATAATTACTTTAGATTCCATCTGAATAGCAAAAGAGAAGACAACACGGATTAAACCGACAATAATACTTTTCATCATAATTGGTTTGGCTGAACTTAACCATTATAGTATCCTTCAAGTTAAAAATCAATTTTCTCTGTGTTGCTGCTCACTGAGACTGTAGTGAATCTTCATCTAGTAATTATTATACTAGTAACTATACAGTAAATAAAGTTAAGCATGGTTTTGAGTGTCATATGAACTTGGACTGCCCCCTCTTAAGTATAAGTCGTTTTGGTATTAGTCGACTAAAATTTCTTTAGTTGATTAGTGGTTTTTATGCTTTTTTCATGCTGAATGACTTATTTCCAAGAAATGTATGAGCACATCTCTGGTAGACACAAGATTTAAAGTGGTGCTTTGTGTGATTCTTTGTGGAGAAACTCCAGTTAATAGTTGAAAAGATTTTATCAACTAATCGAATAGTCAACAAAATCGTACAGAGTCGTATAGAAATGAGTCCTAAAACCCGGAAATGAGTTAGCATTTTAGCACTTCCGGTCCCCTCGTCTGTAAGTCAATGCGTTTTTGTTTTTAGTTTGAAGCCTGAAATAAGCTCTGTGGTTAACACAAGCTTAAGAGATTTTAACGTTTTGTTCTACGACATAAAATACATCAGTAAATATCCCACTCGTGAATTTTGAAGCCTTTGTGTGTCTTAAAAAGCGGTTGCTAACAAGTGGCTAAATGAGACTACAAAACGTCATCACGCCGACTCGTCCACCTTTACAGCTTTGATCTGTATACTCGCGCTCATGCGACCGTGGTGTAGTTTGTTTGTAGCCTAACGTTAGCTTTTTACTTCTGGCGAATGCATTTACGCTGCAAAAAAAAAAAGTGGTGTTGATTTGTGAAGATTATCTTGCTGAACAAAACATGTAAGTGTCATAAATGTTTGTTTGCCACAGAGCTAAATTTCTGCATTAATCCAAAAGCCATTGGAAAAATCCCATTGGCTTTTGTCGAGGGAACCAGGGTGATTCTATTAGTGTTAGTCGACTAAGAATTTTTTTGGTCGAGGACAACCCTAATATGGACACTTTGGGTTTATTTATTTGCCTAAACAGCACCTTGTATCTCTAAGAGTATGTGAGAAAATTGATGGTAACCCAATTATCTGACTAAACTGTCAGCATCTCACATCAAACTCGCATCATAACATCTACCCCTAAACCATGTTGATGATCTTCCATAGCGTTTACTGTACAGGACATAATATCGTGTACCCTTTTGCAACACAGAGTCATAAAGTGTAACGACGATAAGTCAAGGAAATGATTGCAAAAACATACATGAGCAGTTGATTAAGTCTCCGGTGGTTTCGATGTAGTAAATATATGTGGGATGGGGGGTTGGAGAAAAGAAGAGACTTTCCTGCGGAGATGGTAGACTTCACTGCGCTCCAGCGATATGTAAATATGACAGCGCTTTGGAGGGCAGAATAAATGTGACACATTGATTAAAATGTTGGGCGAGAACAACGTAGCGATGTCTGCGCTTCATATCTAATTAAAAGAGATCATTGTCTTCTGGCTGCTCTCTGGCAGTTCAATTCGCCTCGTTTTCACTCTGTTGATGAGCCGGGAGAAGGCACCGCATATTTAAGCCACTTATATTTATATATATTTTTTTGTCTTGGTTAATCTACGGCAATGAAAGGATTCATTTAAGTTTAAGCTATGGGGGCCTGTCTTCTAAATAAAAGGGGAGGAGGATCAGAAATACATAAAAACAGGAAAGAATATTAGTTTCTGTTAGAAACGGATGTGTCAAAGATATCCTCAAAGCCCAGGAAGAATCACAGTACCAAAGAGAGAGAGAAGGCTTTACTGGTTAGTGCCACCAAGCGTATTCAATTGTCAATTTGATCAAAGTTTGCTTTTTAAAATTTGACTCTTTATTTGGCGGCCACATCAAAAAAGCTCAGCCCCTGTTGCACGCTTTCTTATCTCCGACTACAGTAGAAAACGTTAATATGCGCAAGTTGAAGTTCTCTGGTGACGTTTCTATGATCTAGAAATCAGTTCTTTCGCAAGGCAGCATCTATCCATATTTTTGAATGCAGGCTCAAAACTTCCTCGTCTGCAGAGAGGCGAGCCACTCATTAAAAGTGTGATTTGCACTCCGGTCACACGCTCGCAGCAGACGACGGACATGGCAAGCAGTCACCCGGCCACAAATCCTCGCAGAATGCGCAAATGCCGAGCTAATTAACAAACTCGCACGCCTCAAACCGAGCGGCCGACAAGGTCAAAGGGTGATGAACGTCGGTAGCCGGAGACACTCGGTGGCAAATATACATTAAATAACACTCCCACTGGGTGGTCTTAATGAAGAATTCATGGAGAGGTTTATGAACTGTGATCTTTTATGAGCTGTGTTACCCAATTACCTGATAACGTATTGTGACTTCCATCTCGTTAATGATTCAAAGGGAAACTTGTGGATTTTCTTGCTTGGCACCTAATGTTGTTTTGACTAACATTTACATGACATTAAACTAGCCGGGCTGACAAACTGTCACATGCTACTATACTGTATGTTTTTTTTAAAGAGGAAAGAGAAGCATATTAATCATTTATGGATACACAAAAAAATCCAGTCACTGTGATTTCTTTGATATAACAGACTGCTTTGAAGAACAGGATAGTTTCTGATGGAAAAGGAAAAAAGGCAATCATGGATAGGGAGTAGCAAAGGCATGCAGTGGTGTACACTTAGAAATGTAAATTCAATAACGGTGTGAATAATCAATAGATATACTCGCGCGCATTCTACAGAAAGCCACTTGAAGAATTGTGAAGTAGAGTTAAAACACTCCTTCCAGCATCAATACCTCCGATTATCATCCAGTCTTCTACGCTTTGAATCGATACTTCCACACTGAAATTAACAGCGGGAGCATCCCCGGCATTTCCTGAACGGGGGATGAGAAACCATTACATGAATCTTGACTTTCAAAAAGCTTGTTTACTTTACTCCCCATTCTAAGCCTATACCGGGGCCAGAGTCGCACGTTGACGAACGGCGTTTCCCTGCCAAGGCCTCTTAGCTGGGTGCACCCCGTGTTTCTGTCGGCTCTCGCGTCTGTCTGCTGGTATGTCATGTGGAAAGGTCAACCTGGTTTCCACCACGTCTCAACGCCTCTCAACGTGGGGAAAAAAAACACCTACCGAGAGGTTTCTGTACATGTCAAAAGATGTGAACTGCGATAAGTAAGAGGTGCAAGACAGGCAGGGATTCAAATGATTTAACTGTAAAGGGGGAAAAAGATCTTCTGTTCAAGCCTTCGTACCAATTATAGCAGTATCTCTTTTAAATTGCATATTTTGCACGTAATAGTGAAATACTGTTATAGTAGAACTGAAGAACTGAAGATCGTAAGCAAAATTTGACCGATGTTTTGTAGGTTCCTGCCCCTTTGAGGGTCTTAAGATGTGAGATAAGGACTCTCTATCCTATAAAATTTAACAGAGGCCACTGTGGGAGCTGTAGGAATTTAATTTCTCTCATTGCTGATACGCGACTCTCTAAGACAGAGTGGGCTAAACGAAGGGGGTGAAAGGGAGTTGTGAGAAAGCAAGATAATGAGATGAAGGAGGAAATTACAAGGAGCAAAGAGGGGCATGCACAAGGTATTGGGAAATTGAGAGACTGTACAGAGGCAGCAGGAATGATACTGAAGAAGGAAGGGGCGAGGGAAATGGAGAGAAAGGCGAAAGAACAAGCAAGAGATGAGAGAAATGGCAAGAGGGAGGGCGGGATGGACGAGGGGGCTTTTCATATTGATACAATCGGTCAGGAAATAATAACACGAGTGAGTGAATAAGAAAACCTCATTTCACGTAATGAGTATTCTAATCAAGAGATTACATTATCTCACATCGCAGAGACAGGGGAGAGTGAAGCCCCTGGCAACTGGGTGTTGGCAGTGATGCTGCGTGCTGGGGAATGGCTTAATGCCCTTCTATAACGGCGCTGAGCTATCACAGCACACATGCCTATGCACAATCACACCCTCGGAAAACACACATGCATACACCTAAACGCATACTCCTGTATTTATGAATCCATGCATGCCAGCTGGAAATAACTCAAGTTATTGGAGCCGTAGTGTTTGAGTTCATTTTTAGAGTTGAGTGAAATATTACAGTATGCAACGCTGGAGGTAGTGACGACTACGTTCATAACAGACGTTGACGGACAGCTCTGTAACATCAATAACGCTTCAATTTAAGTTTAGGTATAAGATTTCCCTTTGCTAGGCGGAATATATATTTTAAATTAATTCAGACTTTGATTCTCACAAATCGTTGTCTTGGTCACATGAGGTTGGTACGGGTCACCATGGTTACGCGTCTCCAACCGGCAAGGAGGCTCTCAGGAAGTGACGACGTAAATTAACGCTCAGTGCGTCCAAAAAAGATACATACTACTGTTTATTCACACAAAAGTATGTTGAACGATCGTACACATATTGGGTATGAGGTGCATAGTATTGAGATTTTGGACGCAGACATCAAGTTCTTAAAAAGATAGCTCTTATAATCTATCTTGTATATTTTTAATGCCTGCTAAAATTAAGAAAGAAGCACCTCATCCTCTTTAACAAATTCAGGCTAATTAAAATGTGCTTATACACATGAGAAATGCTTCAGAAAACGTGATAAATTAAAAATTACGCAACTCCCAGTGATGGAGCATTGGGGGAAAATGCTGTTTTCTTTGGGATGAACACACACAGAGACATACACACACACGCCGCATCGCCTTGAGAGCAACTACTGCCACACATTACCCTCTGAGATTCACCATAGGTCAGCCCAACAGCTGCTCATCCCCTCAGCCAATCAAACGGGAGCAGGGAGCAAGGACCCGGCATAAATACACGCCAATTAAAGAACCCAAAATGAATCCGAGCAATCAAGCTTCCCCTGTCTTTTTTTCTCTTGCTACTTCTTACTGACAGATTGAATGCCATCCATCACATCACTGACAGTTTCTCTGCTGATTAGTTTACTATGAGAGAAGGTGAATTAAATCAATGTTTTAAGACAAGTGCTGGGTGGGAAATAAATCAATGAGGAACAAATCTCCATGGCAGTGGATGAAAAATAAAATCCTGGGGGTTTGCCAGCAAGGGAAGGCAAAACAAACAAGGTGCAATGCTACAATATGGCCTTATACTGCATTAACATTTGATTCCTATATAATCTGTACAGCTGTTGCTGTTTAAAGCTGCGTTTTGATTTGATATCTAGGGTCTTAATACTAACAAATATACTCAGTACTCTTTGCTCATATCTGACCTGCAGCACTGTCTGGATCTTAGCAGAGACGTCGGCCTGCTCGTAGAGTTTGATGCCCTCTTCGTGGGCCCCGCGCGGGTTCTGCACGGCGATCTGCTGCATTTGGGCCAGCACCACGCTGTGAGCCTGGGCCACTGCCTTGAACTTATCAAACAAGAGCTCCAGCAGTTCCAGCAGCAGCCTGTAGAGGGAGCCAGAGAGAGCAGAAGAGAGGGGTGAAGAGGAGAGGGGGGAAAAAGGGGGGAGATCAAGAGAACTTATGAGAAGTAACACTTAATAAAAATTACAAATAAATATTTCACTTTTGGAACATTTATTTCCTAGACAGTTTATTGGTTAGGAAAATACACTACTCCTGCAGTAAATCTCTTGGCCTTGGATTTCTATACAAAGAAAGGAGAAAGCCACCTAGGAATTCAGTTTTAATATTAGAAAGAGAGGAGACTTAAGAGTGTGGTGCCAGCCGGCACACAAATTAACAGATTTATTTTTTCCTATGACCAGCAAAGACCATAAAAGTCTCCACACCCCAGAGTATTTCCACAGTTAGAGACTGCTTTCTGTTCTCCTGCAGGTTTGCCTCACCTCCAAATTCATGGTATCCATTAAAAACTGCTGAGAAATACTGATGGTCATGGTAAACAGCATCCAAAGGCCCTTTTTTTCTCACATGATTCCATAACAACAGTATCAATCTGCCTTACGTTTTGTTTTACGTCTTCACTGCCACCAGAAGGATGTATATGTGTACAGATACCTTCTACTAAATGATGAAATGAGTCCTAAATCACCATATTTACCTACACAATAAAGGTAATTGTAAAATTGCTATGTATAAATCCTAAATAAACTATAGCTGTCCTGAATAAAATGAGGGAAATAACAGATAGCAACAGATAATCTACCCACAAATCATTACTGAGTGCATTTCACATTTACATTTCCCTGTTTTCATTCACATTTCGTATTCAGCAGATACTCACAGCTATATTTCTCAGACGGCGATAACTCAGCACCTGTGCTGGCTATCGGAAAAGTAGCGAGAGCTGCCCAACCTGGACTCAAATGAACAGCTACTCTCATTAGTTCTAAATGGCTCTGGCTGAAGAAGAGAGCACAGCCAAAACCAAAAAGACCTTCCACTTGATCTGAGTGCTGCGCTTTGGATTGGAAACTCACAGTTGCCTCATCTACACTAATGCTTTCATACAGACTTTGCAATACCTGCCTTCTGCACAAGGATAAAGCTTTCAAAGTAAAGAGGGAACAGAGGTTACATTAGTTGAGTCTGACTGAGTACCCGGTGCACCCATGCTAGCGAGTGCCCACTTTATTTTAGTGGAGTTTAGTGGACAGTTAATAGAAATATAGTCACACTGTTTGTCTAACACTGGTCATTTAGTGCTCTCCTCTGGCATTTTAATTGGGTTTTATTTCATTGGTGACACCTTTTTCCAATCTGATACCAGCGTGATAATAACAATATATAGTTATTATTATTATTATTTTTTAACCAGTCATGGTGGCAGCCATGATATATCCAGGGCGACAGCACAATAAAGGCTACTGTTTTGAAGCGGCGAAGAAGTATTGATTTCCGGTTAAACAAGTTGATTTTTTTCTGGGTAAATAAATTATGGTATCGGATCGGTGCATAGACTGGCGTACTCGCCGATAAACAATCTAGAATTTTGGGTAGTATTGGACGCATTTCCGATACCGGTAGCGGAAACACTCTATTTTTTTCTAGGCAACTACAGCTTAAAAGTTCAAAATATTGTCAGTTTGAAGACCCAGATGGACCTAGATTTATATAAATCTTTCTTCTCTGGGCAGCTGAATAGTATATATTTAACACACCTTATAACTAGAATTACAACCTTGCGGTTGTATGCCTCTGCCAACCAGTGAAGTTGCAGTTTACATCCTTGTCTGTCCAAAATGTCATCACTTCATCATTTTATACAATTAGATATTTGTGTGAAATTGTCATAATTAACATATGGATTTGTGAGTTATGGCCAAAAATGTGTTTTGTGAGGTCGCCGGTGACCTTGAACTTTGACCACCAAATTCTAATCAGTTCATCCTTGAATCCAAGTGAAAGTTTGTGCCAAATTTGATGAAATTCGCTCAAGGAGTTCCTGTGATATCACGAGATTGGGACGGACATGAAGTGACCTTGACCTTGACCTTTGACATCCAAAATCTAGACGGACGGACAACCAAAATCATAATGCCGATCATAATGATAATGCTCAAAATCTTGCTTGTTATGCTGCCTAGAGGCTCTTCTTTGGGACCCATATCTTACCTACTTATCCTCAGATCTAACTGAATCTTTCCTGTACCAACCAATCAGCTATTCTGCTAATGAAACAAATATTATTATTAGCCAGAAGCTAACCAGAATACAAGTTAAGGTTCCAAACCAGAAAAGCTATGACTGCCAAAAACAAACCATCTTCTATTAAGCATACTGAAAAGCACCTGAGCCCTCACCTCATTAATGCCAAGTCAATACAAATTACCCCCCCATTTAAATGCTGCAAGAAAAGAACGCACGCTCAAAGTTTTGTGAAGTGGCCAAGGTTTCCTGGGAAGGTATCAGGATAATGTAGAGGCAAGATGGATGCTTCACTAGGGGGCATTTCGGTTGGCTGTCTGTCACTACCACTGGCAGTAGCAGCGAGTAAATGTTATTAATGGAGAGGAAAGCAGGCACAAATCACTATGAGCTATAACTCAGTGAATGGAAGATGTTCGTGAGACGAGGAGAGGAGCTGCGAAATGCCAACGAGTCAAGGAACTCTCCCTCTCTCTCTCTCTCTCTCTGATGTATAAACATGAAGGACTGACAAGAAAAAGGATGCACAATGAACAGCAACTTTCAGAAATTGACAATTCATGGTCATGTATGCATACATACAGGTGGTGGCCACGCACTAAATTTATGGCTCTGACCTTGTAGCCACTTCTTTGTTGTTCAGTTTCTAAGCACACTCCAACTGTACCCCCACCTTACACACACATAGACAGACGCACGCACACACACACACACATAAAGTGTAGACAGCCCAGTCCTGCTCATTATCTCTCAGTGGAGGCCATCCTAATCCATATCGTCTGTTCTTTGAGCCCTCACTTCTCATTTCCCCTCAGGATCGAAGCTGACACACACGTCGGGGGAGACAGCAGGGAGCACACACGCTGACGTTAGAATCCCCGACTAACTGACCGACGCTACATCTGTGTGTGTTTCATTTTGGGAGGACAATGATAGTGTCCATATTAGATTATCATTAGGTTGGTTGTCAGCCACACAGATAATGAAATTACAGTAAATAGGGGCCTGCAGAGTGTTTAGAGCAATATTAAATGTGCCAGGTCATCCTGCTGTCATACACAAAACCACAGAGTAGAAACACATTTATTTGAAGGGTATATAAAGTTGTGTTTTTTTTTTTTTTTAGCTTTTTTATGTCTGTAACTTTTTTAGTGTATTACTTATTTATTTATTTATTTATTTAATCTATTCTTTCCTTTTTTGTTTTGTTGTGCGTCCTTTTATCCTTTTTTTGTTTCTTTCTTTCTTTCCTGTCTAACTTGGTTATATGTCACGATGGTGGCTCACATCTTGGAAAATAAAGTTATAAACAGAGTAGTAAAGTCGTGTATTTTTTAGCTTTTATTTATTTTTTTATATGTCTGTAACCTTTTTAGTGTTTTATTTATTTATTTATTTATTCTATTTTTTTTGTTTTGTTGTGTGTCCTTTTATCCTTTTTTGTTTGTTTCTTTCTTTCCTGTCTACCTTGGTTATATGTCACAATGGTGGTTCACATCTTGGAAAATAAAGTTATAGAAAAAACTAAAACATTTACACAAAAAATTCCTTCAGACGTTAAGACCACTCTACTGAACAGGCGGGGGGGAAAAAACTGCACAAAAGTGACAAGCAATCAATCTTGTGATCAATGTGCTTTTTCTTGTTTTTAAATTGGATTCAAAATACTTAGCCTTTTATCTTAATGTTCTTTGGTCATTCAAGCATTTCTTCACTTTAAATCAGCTCTCTTTCTGAGGGTTTCAGATTGGATTCAGAATCTCTTATAAACCAAAAAACAAAGCAAGAAGAAATAAGGCTCTGTTTTTCTAATGCAAAATGAAAAAGGGGAGTTCAACAAGTCTGATTTGATGTAAATTAAACCGAGCCGCTCACAGATCAGTGGTGCATGCTAATAACTTTGGGCGCATGGAGTGGGAACCTGTATGGAGTTTCTTACTAAAAGTAAAATCTAGTGAAAGGAGTTGGAAATGAAAATGCACTTCAATGCGGCTGATCACAGAGGACGCGAATGAGAACATAAACCACCAAAGAGTAAGCCGCGCGCCGCCGTATATATGCTGTAAAGTGCTTAAGTGTTGCCTGCTAGTCTGCAGTGCTATAAAATATAGTGTGCAATATGCAAGACCATTGTTCCCCTACAAGTGGTACACTGGTTGGAGTTTCCATAGCAACAAGCCTTGACTTTAAATTGAAGTGAACATAGGCAGAACTAGGTGTGCATGCATCCGAGTACAAACACACACACGCACACAAACCTCTAAGTGATCGCCCAAATGCGAACGCTCTGACACGAATACAGTGTTAAGCGCTCGCACACGTTTACGCACACGCAAGGCAATTTTAAAACAATCTGTAAAGGAGTAGAGCTGGCAATGAGCTACACGGTGGCCTGTTACATTGAGGTCAGATGAGATTCCGCAGGCAAACCGGAGAGGGAAGAGCAGACGAGGCCGGAGAGAACATCCCTGACAGAAAACAAGACGTTCCTCTTAAATGGTTCGGGATCAGTGGACTGAGACCTGTGTTTCCCCAAGTCTGCTCGCTCTACTGTGTGTGTGTGTGTGTGTGTGTGTCTGCAGGAGCTGATGTGACTGCTTTTAAAATGTAGCAGTCCTCTACGGCAGGTGTGAAGTTGTTTGTGTGTGTATATAACCATGACTTGTCTGGGTTTAAAGCAGCAGAGTATCTGTTTTCATGGTCTGAGGCAGGTGTGCCTCCAGTCCTAGTCTTTACTGTGTTTCATACCTGGTTGACTGTCTGACTATGAACACCGGGGGACTGCATTCCCAACATGTTGTCTACCGCCTTTACTGTCAGCTCTAAACATACCTAAAAGACTCACTGCATGTTAACATCAGAAATGACTGGTGACTAATCCAAGCCATATTAGTATTTATAATCAGCTGTACTCTATTAATAAGAAATGAATACACTTAACCAACCACTGGAGAGAGTGGCCACCTTGTACTTAATGACACTGGGGAATCAGGTCTAATGGGAGTACTATAACTACACAAGAATAAGCAAGCAAGCTGCTTTAATAAAACTCTTGCACAGATACAATACTGAGGGGATTACAAGTGACAACTTTATTAAAGGGATAATTTGGGTGTTTTGAAGTGGTGTTGTATGAGGTACTTATCCATAGTCAGTGTATTACCTACAGTAGATGACGGTCGACACACCCCCACTTTGGAGAAACAGACAGGAGTTACCGACGCGGGAGAAAAGCAATGTACAGCTTTGGATGGTGCCAGCAGTAAAACTTATTATAGCCACCTAAAAAAATCAATATCAGTTAAAGCGTACGCCGTATTTAGAATATGTTCACTGCTTTACCTTGCCATCAGACAGCCCTTTCCAACAGGGAATTGAAGCCGTTGTATGCAATGATGCTCTCGCCGAAGCCACCAGATTCCATTGAAAAAAACTATAATTTTACCTCGCAGATCTCGAGGGTTGCTGGTCTACCGCTGCCTCGTTTGGTTAGTTTGTTTGTGTTACTGTGTGACTTTTGTGAATCTGAACTAACCAAAGTCACAAAATAACACAAATATACTAACCGATCAAGCAGCGATAGACCAGCAACTCCTGTGTTCTGCGAGGTAAAATCACTATTTTTTTTTCAATGGCGTCTGGTTGCTTTGGCGAGAGCATAGATAACGGCTTCAGTTCCCCGTCTGAAACATAGACTGTATAGTCGTCTCTCAGCAAGGTAAACTGGCAAAAATATTCTAAATATAGCGTACGCTTGACTAGAAAAGTACCTCATACAACCCCACTTCAAAACACCCGAATTATCCCTTTAACATCTTTTTTTCAGTGGTAACAACAGTAGCTGTCTACTGCTGTTTACACTGATCATTTTTTGGAAACATCGCTGATTCGACTAATTATTTTCTATGAGGCAAACATTATCATCAAAAAGATGGCTTTCATCTTTCCACAGAAGTGCTTACAGTTTCCTCTTCATGGCTATCTACTATCTGTGTCTCCCATTCCCTCTTCATTTACTATCTATTATTAACCTCCAGTTTTCTCCATTTTTTTTCACTGATGTGTAGCAATCCTCACTCTTCAGGGAGTTGGACTCCACTCTCAGGAAGCTATGATATTTTAACATAGTGCCTTTCCTCCTTCAGTGTGTGATTCCTTATCCTCCCTGTCTCGTTATAACTGTACCTTGGCTGGCTCTCCTGGGCCAGGTTTTCTCCTCTCTGGTAAGCGTGGTCTGCTATCTGAGTGGTGGACCTCTTGACGATCTGTTTCAGCTCCGGTTCCAGACGCTCCATTATGGCTTTGATGGTCTCTGGGATTTTCTTCAACTTGGCCAGAGCCTGAAGAGAAAGGGGTGATCGATACAAACACTTAAAGCAAGAATAGAGAGACTGAAATAATAGCACAGAACACAAGGGCTGGACGTGACATGATGGAAGTGTGAAAATTCACTATTAGCAGTGTGTGCGGTGTTCAGTGATGTTTGTACCTTGATGAGGATGCCCATGAACTCAGCACTGTTCTCCTCTGGATCCACCTCAGAGAGGTCCGCTTGGTTCAACTCTCGCACATCCTGCTCACGCACTAAAGAAAGTACACATACACATAGGTTAGCATGTACCGGAAGTGCTTACAACATATTTACAGGCATAAGGAGCCAATTATTTTAATAATGGAAGGTTGTAAAAAGACAACGACAAAAAAGAGAAATTAAAAAGTCCAAACAAACATCTCAAATCTACAATTCTGATCCATTTTACACTCCGGAAGCATTTATTAACTCTTCAGCAGTTTCCCAAACATAACAGCTACACATGTACAAATTTAATAACCAAGATTCAGCTGTCACATTTTTAATAACACACTAAAACAAATAGAATTACAGCTTCAACCACATTAATATACGACATCTTTCTCTTTTGAACGCACACACCTGCACCTATTCTGTTATCCTCCCCCCGTTCATGCTCTTTCCATCTGACTTAGCCACATTAGCGGCTAAATTGAGAGTGCTCTAATTTCCATTAGATGGGGCCTCCCAATTCCCCATCAAAGCGCGTTAAGAGAGTTAATGTTTATGGCAAGTTAATGGACTTTGGGTGTATTTCCTCTTTTCCCCCATTCCAACTGTAGTTTGTGTAATAATTATGACAATTACTAGCTACAAATGAGGTGCTCTAATGCTATTAAACAAAATGGCAAGCGAGGCCATTGATGGAAGCCGGCTGCTGTGTCGTGACCACGGTTGTTAGCATGATGGTGCGTGGGCACTTACCGCGTGGCGGTGGCTAATCGTCAGTGTTCTCTTTGCATAATGTGGGGAAAACTGTGGTTTAGCTTATACCTTTAGGCCTACACGGTAGGCGAAATGAAAGGATATTTATAATGTATTAGTGGTGATTCGTACATGTGTGTGTGTTGGTGTATTTAAGGTCATGACACAAATATTCATGGTAATGGGCTGAGCTGAGTGACTAAAAAGAGGTGTGGAGTAAAAGATACACAACTGAAATGACAGTTGTAGCTGACATAAGCCCTCACTAAAGAGCTAAATACAATAGAGACAGAGATAGAGTAACGACAGAGAGAACTACAACAGTTTAATTAAAGGGAACATATCATGCTCATTTTCAGGTTCATACTTGTATTTGGGGTTTCTACTAGAACATGTTTACGTGCTTTAACGTTCAAAAGACACATTATTTTTCCTCATACTTTCTGTCTGAATATACTTGTGTTCACCCTCTGTCTGAAACGCTCCGTTTTAGCGTCTGTCTCTTTAAGCCCCCCTCCTGAAAAAGCCCAGTCTGCTCTCATTGTAACATAAGAAGGGGAGCCAAATCTGCATGGCGTGTTGAATCACATGTTTTCTGATCTAGGCAGCCCACAAAAAACTGACAAGGTTGTCTTATTTCACAGTTTGTGCATTGGTAGGCACTCCAGATATCCAAATGTATGTGCACAAGCACTAAAAAAGTGTTTCATGATGTATCCCCTTTAAACTACCACTGGATGGAATAAAAATGTTGGCCGCATGGTAGCTTTCAGGGAAACCTTGCTTTTCAGGAGCAAATCATATGCTAAGATAGAGCTATATTTATCCCAAGGGGATAAGTAAGGCAGTAAGGTAGCAGCAGCACTAAGCTAATATGTTTGTAGATACCGAGTGGCATGCGCAGGGTGGTGTATGGTTGCATGGCATCCACAGAGCTGAAAAGAAACCGTGACTCGCTAACTTAGAACGCCAAGAGTGGGTGGTGAAAAAAAAAACTGCCAGGCTTAATATAAAAACTCAGAAACACCGAGGGAACACCAAGTTATTGCAGGATTAACTTTTTTCATTATCTTCTTGTTTGCGTTCGTCTGTTCTCTGCCTGGAAGGAATGCAGCGCTGAATCTACGCCCCAACAACCAAGAGAGAATTCATACATTCAACTGAATACAGTTACAGTCTGCATTATCGGCCCCTGTTAAAGCGCTGGTTACCAGTTTGAGCGTAATGAATGCCGTTCCCCTGCTGTGATGACAGAGATGCTCTGTGACTAATGGTACAGATAGGGGGGGACAAGATAATTATAATGTTAGCGAGCCGGGGGAATGTATATTATGATCATAGTTGAAGATGTTATGACATGTACAGCACGGAGAGAAATGTGCAACATTGTGTATGTGCAAAGAGGTTTAGTTCGTTGTACAATAGTTCGGATCAGCAGATTCTGTGTGCATTCAATAATACTGTGTGTGTGTGTGTGTGTATGTGCAAGAAGGATTGGCAATACACACTTACAGCATAATGACATGCAAATGGATGTAAGCCAGAATGATGCTAATGACTTCATTATCACTGAGGATATCAGCACAGTGAAAATAAAATCGCATGAACTCCACACATTTTGTTATCCAAAGAGACCAACAACACTGCTTTGTTGATGTGTTTATCTCTATAGTTCTCCTAATGTATGCAATTTAAATGGAGAGCAAACCCTATAATTTCTTTTTCATGAAACACTCTTTTAAAATTCACAGTTCTTTTTGCTTCTCTTTTCCTTCACATAATCTTCTCGCCTATATTTTTTCCCTCGAGCCACCAACCATTAATCCATCTTACTCCCCCTATCGAATATGATCTAAGGAGCGTACCACTGCTGGATCCAGGTGTGCTGAACTGTGATGAATCCAGAAGCTTGCGTGGGGTGGACATGCTGCTGACATCCAACCCAGATGAGTCTTTGGCTGTAGAGCTGTGAAGAGAAAAAACATCCAGGGAAAAGAAGTCATGTTATTGAATATTTTGCTTTCTGTCTCATATAAAACATGATATTGCAACTGTAAGGCTTCATCCGAAATCTCATACTATGCACGACATACTCAATGGGTGTACTATCGTTCAACATACTTTTGTGTGAATAAACAGCAGCGCGTATCTTTTCGGACGCACTCACTGTAATTTACTTCTTCACTTCCTGAGGGACTCCTTTACGGTTTGGAAACGTGTAACCATGGTAACCCGTACCAACCTCATGTGAGTCATAATCAAATTCTGAATTAATTTAAAACGTATATTACACCTGGCAAGGTGAAATCTTACACTTACACTTAAATTAAGGCATTATTGACGTTACAGAGTTGTCTGTAAACGTCTGTTATGAACGTTGTCATCCCTTCCACATTGCATTGTGGGATATTTATGCTGCCACAGTGTCCAGCGTTGCATACTGTAATATTTCACCGGAAATAGTATGCAATTTGCATACCATTGGTTTTATACTAAGGTTTCGGACATACTAAAATACTGTTTTAGTGTACTAAATAGCATGTTAGTATGGAATTTCGGACTCAACCTATGAGAGCAATAGAGTGCTACAGGAATGAGTCCTAAAACCCGGAAATGAGTTAGCATTTTAGCACTTCCGGTTCGTTTGTCTGGTAGTCAATGGGGTTTTTTTATGGGTTTTTAGTTAGATGCCTGAAATAAAGTCTGTGGTTAACACAATCTTAAGAAATTTAACGTTTTGTTCTACGATCCAAAATACGTCAGTAAATATCCCACTCGTTAATTTTGAAGCCTTTATGTGTCTTAAAAAGGTGGTTAGTGGCTAAATGAGGCTACAAAATGTCATCACGCCGACTCGTCCTCCTTTACAGCCTGGTTGTGTATACTCGCGTTCATGCGACCGTGGTGTACTTCCTTTATAGCCTAACGTTAGCTTTTTACTGCTGGCGATTGCATTTACACTTCAATAATCATAAAAGTGGTGTTCATCTGTGAAGATTAAATTATAGTATTATAAACGCGTGTTTGCCACAGAGCTTATTTTCTGCAATAATAATAAATAATAGAAAACCCAATGGAAAAATCCCATTGGCTTTTTGTCGAGGAAACCAGGGTGATGCTAACTTCCTGGTTGGCCTACAAAAATACGTCATCCCTGGAGCACTCTATAGGCTCAAATTAGATTTAAAAATCTGGAGTAATAGCTTCTTTTATACACAATATAAAAGTTTAGTATGCACTAACAGAAACGCAGCCACTAGCCTGGCCTTCTCCAACAAAAACAATCTACTGTTATAACAAAAAAAAGCCTTGCATCTCTGGGTGGGATTGGTGCTGCTTTCCAATGAGCCATTTATCAAGCCTTAAACCGGAGGTGGAAGCAATCCAGGTCCTTTAAGTTGGGGCGGTATAAACACAGTGTGTCTGCTAAGTGAGCGGGGTGTATGGAGGCTGGCTTGTTGTTAGAGGCGACCCAATACATGAAGGCCAGGACCTGTCACCGCCTGACCCTCGGTAATAAATCACTGTACCTCACCGACCCACCGCCACCATAATTACAGCACCCCACACACACACACACACACATGTAAAAGTGCAAAAAACACTTAGGCTGCACGCCATCCACGGAAAACAACAGCATCAACAGTGTGTTCGAAGTCATTGTGCCGCATTATCCGTAATAAGTTATACGGCCGCGTCGTGAAATGGAGGCATAGCTTCAGATTCTCCTAGTGGCTGCAAAACCGAAACTGTATAAGTTGAATTCTGTCATCTTATTTATTTACTGCAAGTAATTTGCAACTGACATTTTCTCAGAGGTCTAAAAAGTGGTTTGTTCACCAGGAAAACAAACATATACTGTATATATGTATATATCTGATGTTCTTAGAGTAGCCCCCTATCACGACTAACTATATACCTCCCAATTCCCTATGAGTGAATTAGTGATGTTTGCCTCTTTACACTAAATGATGTGTTTTTCGTCTGTTTCTTTGGAACTTTGCAGCACAAAGAACAAACATAAAGAAGTAGAGCAACAAGTTATACAAAGTCTAATTGTTTTTTGTCAGTAATTGGCTTTGCTTTCCTTACAGTAAACAATTGGCAAGTTGTCCCAGCAATGGAATATAACTCATAATGAATTAAGTCTATACAGGCAAAACTTTTCAAAGAAGAAAGCCCTTTGAAGGCTACTTTTTTTGACTACATAATAAGCAAACAAGAAAGGGTTTTGGTACCTCACACCAAACAAACTGGCTTAAAGATGTATTTTATAACAGTCAATGACCCCACTCCCTCGGACTCGCTCAACCTTGCAACACTCTAATATTTGTAAATTAGTGAGAATGCTGTAAGAAAATGAAATAAAATATATTCAATGTTTGTTGTGTGGACCCATAAAAGACTAACTACAGCTTTGCCGAATCTTATACGGATGTTAATAAAGTGAATTAAATCTGTAATCTGTAATTATCGTATCTTAAATTTAGACGGTTATGTTTTTGACCACAAGTCCTACTACTGTGCAAAATAGGTAAGAACAACAGAAGCAATAATAAAACACTTATCACAACCACATAATATAAGAAATATAGGAAAGCACCGCCTACCCTGGAAGGCGAGCAGCATTTTTGTCCTTGTTCTTGTGTCCCAGGCGACTTGTGGACTTGATGTAGAGGTGTCGGTGCAGCTCGTCGATGAGCACAAGGTGGATGTTGAGCTTCTTGCTGTGGAGCTCCAGGCGCAGATCTCCGAGCCCCTCCACCTGCAGCAGGGGGCCTTCCAAGGACTCCACGGCTGACACCTGCATATGACGACATACCAGCCAATCACAGGTTATCCACAGCAGTACTTTTCAACTTCTATAGTGTCTGATGTTTTTAACATTTTATTAACACTTTCTATGAACCCCCATGTTTATAATGCATTATATTTATAAACATACTTATAATGCATAACAATCTGCTTATAGCACTGCATAAACACAGTTATAAGAATAAATATGCATAATGCGTTATAAAAATAATCATAAAACATTATAAAGCATTTTTAATTACTTATAAAGGTCAAGTATCATAATTGCTGGTCACCCTATGACTTTTTTTTATGCAAGGATCATAGTTTATTATAATTCCCATAGTTGTAATACATTATAATCTCTTTATAATGCATTATAATCACTGTAATAATGCATTATAATGGGATTATAAATTACTCTAAGTCGTCAATGTTTGGTCTAAGTAAAGTAAAAGTTAATTTTACATTTTGTGTGTTGTTCTTGCATAAATTAAATGATATTTTTTCACTTAGTTACCAAGATTTTCTTCTGCCCATAGTAGAAAGCCACAGAAAAGACATGTACAGCAGAGAGAGAGAGACAACACGACAGACACCTGGCCCAAAATTAAACCGGGGCACCCCACCAAATGGTGAAAATCTAAATGCAACTCATTCTGTGGAGAATTTACATAAAACTTTCAAAGCCAGTGAAAAACAACCATCAAACAACCAACATCGGAGGGTGGAGGTGGGAGGGCTTCCTTGACTCTCCTTGACCCTTTTTTTTTCTCCTTGACCCTTACCAATGTAGGACAATTATGTACAGGAAAAACAGCTAGAGGATCTCTATGTGGTCATATTGAATTCTTACCCAACAATAGCTGCATAAGGGCTATACAGAGACAAGAAATTTAATTCATCATCCCCTTAACCTGTGGTTAGTGTTCCTCTGTGGGTGAAAAATCTGCCCAAATCTTATATGGTGTCTAATGGAAATATGATCGTAATGATGTCAGACCGGCTTTAGATCATTCCATTTTACATTATACCTTCTACTTCCGATTTAAATCAAGAAACCTAATGGTTACTCATTGTTCATTCAAAGCCTTTTTTAATCCCAAAAATTCCCTTATTAAGTTAGCTTGTCTTCAAGATTCTTCAATTCATCACACTTGTGCAAGAAGCTCCCTTTTTGTCTCCATCCATTGAACAAACTGCTTTTTTTTTATCAATTTATTTAATTATAATTTTTTATTTTATTTTCAATTGACCTCAAATATACATATTATTACGTACATTATATAACAAATATATGTCCCTTCAAAAAAGGATCTTAAGTTTCCTCGTGCCCTCCTGAGTCACGCTCTTCATGTCACCCATTTCCCCTCCCTCCTCCCCTCTTTCCTCAGTTTTCATTAGCAAGGAGCAGCAGCGGTTGTGGCATGTTTGCAATTAATAAATCTTCATGCCATTAAATAAAATGTGCCAGTCTGCATGTGTGTATTTATGTGTATGCATGCGACATTACTGTGTGTGTATTTTCAAGGGCACTAATGGCCAGATGATAGCGCTGCGGAGAATATTTGCATGGCCAGGGCAGGCCAGGAGGGAATGGGTAGCAGGGGGGGAGGAAGGGGACGCTGGGCGGGGTGCATGGGTCAAGTGTGTGTTGATGCAAATGAGAGCCACATTAGTGACAAGATGAGCTAATGCGCTGCATGATCAGCCCCCTTTGGTTTAATAGAATAACTCGGCATGCCTGCAAGGCTTTGCGTGTCCTGTGTGTGTTTGTGTACACACCTCCCAGATGTGTCTGATTATATGTGTGTGATTGTATGACTGTAAATCATTTAGCACTTATGTGTCTGTGTATGTGTGTGTGTAAGGGGGATATCTCATTACCATTGGGCTGGGATGACAGAGGAAGGCTGGTTAACATCATTAGGGGGCCGGGCCTGTCAGCGTAATGAGGGATATGAAGCCTCTGGTGAATTTGCTTGGGAGCAAGAGAGATGTGGAGAAGGACGGAGAAGATAAAGGAGAAGAAAGTATGACAGCTTATAACTAAGCTCTGAGCTCCAAGGGGGGGGGTGTCAGCAGTTGTATGTGTGTGCACCTGAGTTCTGTGACACTACAGGAACAAGGGAGTGAGAGAAGATATAGGAGAGAGGAGAGGAGAGGTCTTTTTCTGGAACCAAAGCCAGTCTCATTTTTAACCAAACCCATGGGGTCTAAGACTGCCATTCAATAGCAGACAGAGAGCATAGTCTGAATTCTAATTGTCAACCCTTAGAGATAAGGCTCACATAAACACACAAAGACACACAGATAATGTTATGGAGAGAGCGAGAGACACTGAAGGAAAGATAGAGTGGCTAGGAAGTTTATTCCTGGCTAGTCTACGTTTACTACACTACACGGCACATATCGTAAAAAAGGTATGAACTGCATGAGTCTGTAAGCATTTACAACTTTTTGTTAAAGAATGAAAGAGGGGGAGAAATAGATCATAAGGAGAGAAGAGGCAACAGAAGGCGCATGTGAAAGCCAGGGAGACGTTAATCTGACAGATGAGTGCTGTAATGAGTGACAGCATGATGGGAATAAACACTTCGGGGACTCTCAGAGAAGTGACACAGACAGTATGAGGTTACAGCGGAGAGACACGGAGTGAGTGTGTCTCGCCAATATGCAGTATATCAGGGGGATAAATGCAGAAAACAATTTTTAAAATGTACTTCAATGAAAGAGAGTACTTTGAAACAATAATTCCATGGCTTTTATGAGTAAACGCTAGGCCAGCTTTTCTCACAAAGCCATCAACTTGCTCAACAGCAACATACACTATCCAGCATGTACGTACTGTTATTCATTTCATTGTAAGCTAGTCCATAGTGTCAAAAGTGCACAAACTTAGAAATAAATATGGAAAGTTGGTGGACTTCTTTGTTAGTTCACAAACTAACAAAATATGCCTTTTCAAGGATGTCATAGTGCCATTTTGTGCATGTAAAAGGTCTGCAAAGTTACAAAGCCCAAACACAAACACTGTTCCGGAACTGCCTTGCTTGAAGTCCCGCCTTTTCCTCCGTAACACGGTGATGTCACCAAGTAACACATTTGCATAACTGCCTAGCGGTTAGTTCGGAACGCCCTCAAACAAAGCTAGTTAGAGCGGAGCTGGAGAGGAGTCTGAAGAGTTTGGTTCGGTTGATCAATCACAACAGAGTGGGGCCAGCTGACCAATCAGAGCAGACTGGGCATTTCAGGAGGTGGGGGGGGGAGCTCAAACAGAGCGTTCCAGACAGAGGGTGAAAAGAGGTGCTGCAGCACAGCCGGTATGAGAAAAATAAAGCATTTTTTTAACATTAAAGCATGTAAACATGTTCTGGTAGAAACCCAAAATACAAGTATGCAGCTGAAAATAAGCATAACAGGTCCTCTTTAAATGTGGGTTATTTAAAGTGGACTTTTCATACTTTATTTATTCATGAACTGCATAAATATGTCACCAAAGCAAAAGGTAGAACCAATGCATCCAACAGCATTTTGATATGGAGAGGAATATAAAAAAACATCTTTTAAAGTATGCTTCTTACATACCAATGAAAGTGCAACATCCTGATCAAGTAAAGCGCATTTGAAGTATGCAAAACAGAGGCGAAGCGTCCAACTGACTGAACTTTCCACAACCTTTCAAAACACGATGTACTGACTGAGCACAGGTTGAATGGAGTTCCACTTCTTTCCACCCCCACACAGAGGATTTCTCATGGTCCTTTGGGCGTACCATCATCCCTCTTTTTTCCTCCTCCTCAGATGACCCCATTCTAGCAAACTAATTATTACCAAAGTCTGAAGGAAGATGTGTGGGCGTGACAGAGAAGGGAGAGAGGAAGGGGAAGTAGAGGAAAGGAGCAGAGGGATCACAGAGCCTGGTCGTTTAGTCCTCAGTACCATCCTCCAGCTCCCCTGTCGAGCATGCTGCAAAACACACATCAAAAGAACAAGAGCACACCCAAACATACACACCTGCAGCGCGCACCCACTGCACTTAGATGATGTTCTCTTGAAGTAAAAGAGTTGCACCCACTGGACTGTGTAAGGCTAGAAAATGATTCTTTAGAGGGATGAGAGGTGCCGGGAAATCAATCTTAGCATTAACACTTCATAGACGCTGGTGTTTATGTATGTGTCCTGTGCACACCATGGGTCTCAGAAGCATGGTGCTGCCTCAGTTTTGCCTCAGTATTGCCTCATATGCATTTGCATACAGTACAGTATGTCAATAGGTTTTCCCACAACTTCAAAAACAAGACAACAGTCTGTTCCTCATCTCGCTTACCATCAAGACCAAATCTATAGAGCCATTTCTTTTTTTTTCTCTTTCTGTCTGTATGCCTCTGACTGAAAAAAATACTCCTGTTCCAAGCACGTCTCTGGCCATTAGCTACTCACCAGCATATCTGTGGCATGAAGGTAGTGCTTGCTTGCCATATAGGCCTCCAGCCGCTGAGGCACCTGTTTGATGCTTTCGATCTCATCCAGCAGCTGGAGGACGTGCTTGTGCTCGATGCCCTCTATCCACAGCTTCCTCAGCTCGTCCCTTTTGCAGTGGAGCAGCATCTTACAAGACAGGAGATTCTCCTTCACCTGCAGGAAAGAGGGAGTTGAAATTTTAAAAAAAGTAAGACGCAATACTAGTTCAAGACCACTGGTCTCATTTTAGGTGCAGCAGTGCCAATAAACAAAAGCATTTTGGAAGTGTAGATCATACCACAAGTACAAATACTGGAAAGGTACGGTTGTAAAAAAAAATATTGTTCTAATGAAAACTGAATGATAAAAAGTAATTCACTCCTTACTTCTGAGTGCTCGAGCGATACATGTGTCTTTACAGATTCAAGCTCCCATAAAAATGCCCTTGCCACACCACACTACTGAAAGCCAGAGCTATAAAGAAAGATCCATGACAGCTATACATCCTTAACCTCCCCCCTTTTTTCCTGCAGCAAACTTAGATTTTCTGGACTTACTTTCATCAAAGAATCTAAATTTCCAGTGACATAAAATAATGGGTAACAATAATAAAGGTGACATATATAACATTAATAATGTCAATTTAAATACTAACTAACTAAAAGAAAACTAATAAGCTAACTAAAAGAAATGAATATGTTATCAGTGTGGGGAATGTCTGAAAGGCAGATGTATTACAGAAAGGAAATAACTGAACTTTTTTTAAACACTTGATTTACTTGTGTGGGACACATTAATACTTTTTGGGGGGTTTCCGCTTCTGGCTGATTAGCTTAGCTGATTTGAGGTTGGGCAGAGCTACTGTATGCTGGAATGTTTGAAATGACAAACATTTGCAAATAGGCCTTTTCGTGACGTACTGACATGTTACAGTATGAAAAGTGCAGGTGTTAATAATAAAAATGAATGATGGCCGAATTCCATTTAGCTGCTTCAGTTTCAGAGTCCTGGCATTGTGCATGCTGGCTCACTCTCACACCGTCATAGCTTACTGGGATACTTGAAGAGATTGGAGCTATTGTTAATGTTATTAGTAACACCTGTTACTTTTCCTACTATAACAGGTAGAAATGTCTGCTGTCTGCAGGCCTATGCCATGGTGAAAAAATATATATCATCATCATTTAAAGACAGAACTGAGCAAGCACACCTTACGTGATATTCAATTTGATCCTGCTAAGAAAAAGCACTAGGACACTGGATGTCTTTTGGCTTGTTCATGGAGAGGACCTATGGGTTGACCTCCACATTTTTAATGTTTTTTACGAGTGTGACAGAGAAAATTATGTCCGAAGATTAAGGATTCTGAC
>CAKAKR010066080.1:5240-25067 GCA_916700685.1 Adelosebastes latens
AGAGGAGCAGGAGTTAAACAACACATGAAAGACTAAGAAAGGACAGAAGAAGAAGGACTCTTCTTCATGGGTCTTCACAGGTTTGCTTGGTAACTGAGACCCAAGCCCCCAGGAAGAGCGGCGGTCGTCGATCCCGAATTTCGTAGAGGTCAAACGGCGGTACTGCAACTTCTGTGTCAGTCACGTGATGCCATTGGGCCCAAAAAGACTTTTGCCCAAATACTTACATCGGGAAAGAGACGTCTGTAACTCAGCAGATAATTTTTTTTGAGGTGATTCAACTTCCGAGTGCGGACACTCTAATAGTCCTTATCTAAGAAATTACGTTTTTAAAGTTGTAAAACGCACTAATAGCTGAATCCAGAGTTATTTCCCTT
The DNA here is from genome assembly GCA_916700685.1 of Adelosebastes latens. Lineage (NCBI taxonomy): Eukaryota > Metazoa > Chordata > Actinopteri > Perciformes > Sebastidae > Adelosebastes > Adelosebastes latens. The sequence continues at coordinate 5,618 of CAKAKR010066080.1, forward strand.
CCTCCGTTCATGTGAGTGAGACCCAGAACCGAGGCTGAAGCGCAAGCCGTGACGACGGTGTGACCTTGGGACCACGTGAGGTTGCAGATTGCAACCAACTGAAACTTCTCCAGTGTGCGAAGGTGAACTATGGTGGCCGACGTGAAAAAAGTGAATGGTCCTATCTAGAGCCAGTGTTCTGGGCTACTGTAGAAACATGTCGGCTGGCTCCGTGAAAGAGGACGTGCTCTGTATGTAGATATAAATCTTATCTTATTTTATCTCATCTTATGATTTATCTGTGAGAAAAGTGACATAGATAGAGACAAAGATAAATTCCTGGTGAAACCAATGCACGCCTACTTTAAAGCAAGCCTTTGCAACTTTCATTCATTCAAATTAAGACTTGAATTTCGAGGCAATCAAACACACTCATCCTCGATATATTCAGAGGTTTCTTTGATATCGTTTTCTCTACTTTAACCCTGACACCAACCTCACTCCTAACATGACTCTATTTCTAACTCTACACCATGAAATTAACCCTAATAGTGACATAAAATAGTTCAGTATCAGTAACAGTACTTTGACCTGTCCAGATGATATATAACACAACATTGGCAATGCAAAAAAAGAGGTATGGATGCATCTTTAATCTAAAAAGAGTTGAAGTCCACACTCATGGAACTATTTCTCTCAAGTTTTGATGAATCATTTAGGAGAAGATACTCTGCAAACATTTTGGCCTGAGGCAATCACCGGTGTCATTACGAAGGCACCTGTGTATGTAGGAAAGAGGCTCGTTACCCAAATTGTCAAAGGACCATGGAGTATTAACACACCCATAATTATACGACAGGTTGACACTGCAAGTCAACAATCATCACTCCATTAAGCAAAACCTCAGCAAAACCTTTCCTACCCATTAAGAAATGTGTTGCTTCCTCTACGAATCCCTCACTGGTGACCAAACCTCCCTCATATAAAAAGATAGACTTTTTTTATTATGACTTTGGTCTTATTTTTGTAGTTTTGACTCTCATTCCTATCGGCTATGATAACACCTGTCTTACTGTCTTCTGGCCGATTTGACTTATTTTTAACAATGTTTGAGATTTTTTATTTAAGCTGCAGTGGGTAGAAACGGAGCAAATATGATTAAAAAAAGTTATTTTTAGAAAACGGTAACTATATCCTGACAGTAGTGCATGAGACCGGTAATCTGAAAAAAATCATGTGCATCTGTGTCCTCTGGTGTCCTCCGTTGTCCTCCGGTGCTCCTAATGGCATCTGCAAGATTTCACAGACCGGAGGAAAACAAGCTGTCAGAGCTGATCTGGAGTCTACCGTCCAACTGCCGATGATGAGAGCCACGAGTCAATCACTCGCAAACTCCGATCAAACGGTCAAACTAGGCAGCGCTGATCAAACATGAATCAATGTTCTGTTACAGTAATGACTATTTCTCTCCTCAAATGTTTTCAGAATCATCTTGTAGTGTACTGTTTAGCTGTAAAATGAGAAAGTTTGTGACCCGGCAGCCATATTTAGATCAGTGGAGGAAATACCAAGCACCGCCCACCAGTTGGAACATAGCCAATAGGAACGCTCTCTCTCTGAAATGACCTGTGATTGGCCAAAGTCTCCCTTCACAGGCTAGATGTTTTAAAGCCTGAAAACAGAGCCATCAGGAGGTGCAGAAGGTTAATTACAATATGATGAAAGGTTATTATGGAATTTTTGCCCAATGATGCCAAAAACCTGTTGCCTACTGAAGCTTTAAGGCAGACGGCAAATCTAAATTAAGTTAGGCCAAGAGGTTTCCAGATCAAGTTTCAAGTACTAATTTTCCTGGAACAGCGGCAGTTGTGGCAACAATCAGTGGATAATGGTAAATGCTAAAATGTGGTGTAACAATAGTATAAATAGGAAAATAAATAAATAGGAAATATCTATTTAAAGCATTCTAAAATTAGCCACCATAAGCTACAGGTCATACCAGACCAAGAATGGATATGGCACCTAAATTGAGTAACATTATGCTTTATTGCTAATGAATTTAAAGGTACAGTGTGTAGGATTTGGTGGAATCTAGTGGTGTGGTTGCAGATTGCAACCAACTGAGTAACCTTCCACTCACTCCTCCGTTTCCAAGACTGCGGTAACGCCGTTCGCCTCGCTCAGAGGCCATCCTTACTATAATGCACTACACTTTAGGAGCAACAGAAGTCAGACATTGGTACCACAGTTTTGCACTCTGCGGCTCACGTTTCCGCAGTTTCACAAGCGTGTCGGAGAACTACGGTGGCCTTCAGGTAACGTAAAAATGCAAAAGGTTCTCTCTAGAGCCAGTGTTTGGTTTGTCCGTTCTGGGCTACTGTAGAAACTGTAGACTCTGTGAAGAGGAATCGCTCCCTATGTAGGCGTGAAGGGCTCATTCTAAACTAATGAACATACAATTATTCTCAGTTTCATGTGATTATACACTAATGAAAACATAGTCGTGAATATTATATTCCATTTCTGCTAATAGATCCCCTGAAATGCTACACACCGGACCTTTAGCTTTTCATTCAACTCACGTCTCCGGCTCTGGTTTTGGCGTCTGACCTGGTTTGTCATCCTTGAAACCTAAAAGTACGGAATCTCTGCAATCCCACGGCCCCATCGTACCCCGTCTTCTTCCCACGACCCACATCCTGTCTGCGTATGAGCCGTGCATCATCACGCACTGCATCTATTGTCTCCCATCCAACAATGCAAGGGTTAATAACATGGCTAAGACTAGAGAGACATGTAGCTAAAACAACAATAACAATAAAAACAACAACAACAACAACTCACAAAGCCATCCCTCCAAAAAGAAAAGAAAGAAAAAAAAAACTGTGACAATGATGCCATCCAGGGAGCACAAGTCCTCCATTGTTGAGGGCTGACACGCCGTATTGTGCCTGGCAGACTACATTGCCTCATAGCAGCTGGGATGTGCTGGCAGGGGAAACAGGCCTGACTGTCATCAGCTGGGGGAGATACAGTGTGATGCAAGCAGCATTACATCACATATGATCCTCCAAGCGATCGCTTCTACACCGCTCAGCGCTGTGTGGTGACCTGTGACTGGCTGTAAGAGATCTATGGGTTCAAATGAGGACTGGAAATACAAACCACCCTCAAAACTTTATTGGACATATATTTTGAGACACAATTTAAAGTCATTTTTGGGATATACCGGCTTTGAAGGTGATTTTTATACCTTAAAAGGCACTTTTAATTCAGATTAAGGTGCATAAATTAGTCACTTTTAGGTGACTAAATCAAGTTTATAATCCAGACTCTGCTTTTACATTAATTATTAAGAGTTCTCCTCCACATTTTACAAATTAAGGACAAGCTGAGGGAATTCACTTTAGAGATTAAATCTGCAGTAGGCAGTATATTTTTGGCATCACTGGGCAAACAATTCCATAATAACCTTTCAGCATATTGTAATTCAAGTGTTCTGAGAGCAAACTAGACTTCTGCACCTCCTCATGGCTCTGTTTTCAGGCTTTAAAAAAATCTAGCCTGTGACGGGAGACTTTGGCCAATCACATGTCATTTCAGAGAGAGAGCGTTCCTATTGGCTTATCATTCAATCGAGGCAGCTGTCAATCACTCGCAAACTCCGACCAAACGGTCAAACTAGACAGTGCTGTTCAAATATAAATTAATATTCTGTTACCGTAATGCCTATTTCTTGCATAAAATGTTTGCAGAAACATCTTGTAGTGTACTGTTTACTGTACTGGTGGGTGGTGCTTGGTATTTCCTCAACTGATCTCAACATGGCGGCCTGGTCAAAACCTTTTTCATTTTACAGCTAAACAAGTTGTTTTGTTGCCTAAACCTAAGGAAATTGTTTCTTGGGAAGACGGAACTTTATTTTGAAAAGACTGCATGCATATAACGAATGGAAATTGACACGTGTTGTTGGACATTTGCAGTAGAGTCTGATTGTAGCCGCGGGGTAGATCATTGGTTTACGTAGAACAGGAACGCCCAGAAGCTACTGACCTTTTTTTTTTTGCCGAGTAACTTTATTGTCCCGTTCATGTCAATCAAATCAATGGGTTCTAAGTACGATTTAACTCACTTTTTGTCAAATTCTTAGTTCATTTTGCCATTATATGCCTTTAATGAAACAAGTGGGGCAAACTATAGCTTATTAATTGCTTAGTGTAACATTAACATGAACATGAACTGCCACCATGAACCTCCACATGTCCTCACAAAGCCTACACAAGATAACTATTAACTGAGTCATAACATATGAATAAAGCTCATCTTGGTTTACTGTTGTCTGCTGTCTTATTTTGTGTCTTTACGATGACGTACGTAAGAGAATAACAGCTAGAACCAGCTGTGCATTGAGAAAGTAGAGAAGAAGGGAAAGTGGGCGTTCCTGTGCCGCACAAACCAATCCAAATAGTGACCCGTCTCGACATTCGTAGGAAAACGAACGAAAAAGGAGAAATTATATTTTCGTAAGACGTCATGCCAACCGTTGTATGAGAATACGTTGCAAACAGACTTTAAAAAAACAATATAGAAAAAAAAATAATAGTTTGTCAAACAACATACACAAGCCAGCCCAATGACAGTCAGGTCACATTTCAGTGTATCGCTGTGTGTAAAAATGCTCCCATAGACACTTGAACTGGTTACAGGCTCTGTAAAATACACAAAATCAACTGAGTTTAATGTCTACATTAATGTCTATTGCTATATCTCTGCGCTCCCCCCACCCTTTTTTTCTATTAACTTATTTGATATTTAATTTATTATTATTATTATTACTTTCTTTTCTTTTAATTCATATTATTATTATTATTTTTTTTTTTTTTAATTCTATTCTTTCTTTTTCTTTTTATTATTTTTTTTTTTCTCTTTTCTTAATTTTATTTCAATTTTGAATGCTGAAGTTGTTTTCTCTCTAGTGTACTCATTGTGTTCGTCTCTAAGCTCAACGACTTAAAAAATTGGTTTATAAACTATTGTAATTACGAACTGTAAACTACATATATGAAAACAACCTCGAAAAAAGGGTAAAAAATAAAGTATGAAAAAAGAATTTAATGTCTACAAGTCATGATGCAATTAAAATCATGTCTCCCCATTATCTGTATACACAAACAAATTTAGCTACAGGGCTGTTCTGTCAGTTTTGAACTGATAAAAATGTTGACCTAACTGCTGCACTTACCACACACACACACACACACACACACACAAACATGCACAGATGCACACAGACAAACAGACACACACACTCTTCTCAGGCGGGTCCTAATTGCCTATAAATGTCAGTGGGAGTCAGGGTGCGATTGTCTTCTGGTAAATTAACTGGTGGGACTGGCACCTCCTCATTAGACAAGAGATACACGACACAGTGAGAACACAACACACTGGTCAACACTCAGTTTGCAGATACTGGCTACAACCCGGAACTCCCCTGAGATTTTTTTTTATCAAAGACGGAAAGAGGTTATGTGTGTGTGTTTGTGGCTGAATGCAAGTCTGTGTGCATATGTCTGTATGTGCGTGTACATTTTGTATTCACGCGTTCGTGCTTGTGTGTGCGCATCTGAGTCCTCCTGAGGGAAATTAGTCGTCTCTACCCCCGCTCCGTCTCCAGGTCCGTCCCTGATGTTTTCTCTCTCTGCCAGGACACTCCCACTCCCATCGGGCCACGCTGCGGCTAATTGCTAAATACACTGGCTGTTTTTTCAGATGTTGGCAACAGTCTCTGCAGAAATGACTGCCGTTCCGGCTAATTGGGAAACAATATCCAGACATGGGTCTCTATAGTTGTATGCCGTCTTCTACAGAACAAGTGCTGATCTGTCATTTCCGAGTTGAGTTGATCACATGAACCTTACTTTGTCTTAGCTATTGAGAATGGAGGTTATGCTTTTGGTTCCATATGTTTGACTGTTTTTGTTTATTTATCAGCAGAATATTGTTAAAACATTCTGATAGTATTTGGTGGAAAGTTCCAACCCGTTCTCACTCCCAACTCGTCAAATACCGCCGTTTGGTTAGTGCCCCTTGGCATCAGAAACCAACGCATGGAGGCACCCTTTAGCAACAGCATGTGATGACCCGGGTTTTCAACTTTAATGTAAACTCACCCGTGGCGTTATTCGACGGTCAGAGCGAGTGACGTTGTATTAATAGCATGAGAGTGTGCTCAGGGAGTGTGGGAAGAGTGATGGATGGGTCAAACAAGCACAAGACTTTCAACCAGGAGACTGCTGTTCGTGTCCCGTGTGAAACTACAAGTAACGTTGACTTATTTTGTCACTTCAGTCGCTAGTCACGTGACTCGTTAGTATCGTCAGTCCCGTGAGTCGCTAGTCAGTGTCACCTAAGTGGTTGTGTTGCCTAAACCTAACTTCCTGTGAAAACAGAAGTTTAATTTGAAAGGACGCTATGTAACGAGCATGACACGCCGTCCGTGGTCTGTCCAAAAGTAACGCAAGACGGGTAGTAAAATGTAGAAGTGGCGGTACTGTGTACCGGTGAATACCGGCCCAATTCGAGCACTGATTTGTTGCGTAACTTCTGACGTAGCTTACCTAATTTAAAATAACCCAACGGTGACGCAACTTTTGGTTTCACACGGGACACGAACAGCGACCTCCTGGGTGAAAGACACGTGTTTGACCCATCCATCCGCGATGACCTCCTCCCACACGGACTTTGATCAAAACATATTTTTGTTGAACCCGTGAATTTATGTGTCCATCACGAAAAAGGATCCTAATTGACTTTCCATCGGCGTGTTTCCATGGTGCCGGCACGTCATTTGAACACATTCATCACGTATTCCTGTGAGATTATGCTGGCTTTACCAGTATCCCCCAGTATGGCAGGCTATGGACAACTTGTTTCCATCTCATCCACCAAACATTATTCATATCAGTGACTGAATGGATCTGTAGCCTTTCTCCTTGACCAGCATCACGGTGTGAGAGCTCACACAGAGCACAGCGCCACTCTTCACAGCGCTGTGTGAACTTTGGTCAGTAGTTTCCCTCTCTAAAGGTGTAAAAGGAGAGCTGTTGGGAGATTTATTCATTCCTCAGCAGCAGCGGCGAGCAGCTGAGTGTCTGCAGCTTTCAGAGCCCTGGAGAGAGAGTGAGAGAGAGAGAGAGAGAGAGAGAGAGAGAGAGAGAGAGAGAGAGAGAGAGAGAGACAGAGAGAGAGAGAGAGAGACAGTCAGTTTTGTTTTTATATTTTTATATTTTTCTAAATAGTTTTACCGATGTCAGATGGGGCATTTGGACTATCTAAAGATAAAAAAAACAAAAACAATTGTGTGTCCTGGAATCATATTTGCTCTAGCTTTTTTTTTTTTTTTTTAATTATTATTATTTTTTACCTAATCAGTGTAAAGTGTGTTTTCTGTCATTTCTGTGTAAAAACAAACAAGCCCTGAAACAGTTGCTGCTCCTTGAAACGTCTGAGTGTGAGAATAGAAGGTTGTCAGGCCCGGCGGCGTACGGGCCATCTGTTAGACAGTGAATGTGTCTCTGCTTCCTTCGCTGTGACAGCACTCACTGTGATTTACACTGTTACCGCCAACTGTCTCTCATACTGAAAACAGGGACGTCTCTGTATACAGTATGCTGATGGTACACAGATTATAGTGCTCAGCCTGTCGCTCATAGTCCAAGAAAGACGGAAAGAAAAGAAAGAAAGAAAAGAAAAGAAAGAAAGAAAGAAAGAAGTGACACCATTCAGGCCTTCACATGAGTGTCTCCTCTGTGGGTTTGGATGCAGGTGTGTGTTTCGTCTCCCAGGCTGTGTTGTCTTAGTCTTTGTGTGACGCTGTGAATAAGGACAAAACACACACGTGCACACACACACACACACACACACACACACACACACACACACACACACACACACACACAAAACCAGGCTCTGTTCACTAGTCAAAACCAGCATGAAGACCGTTTCTGTGTGTGTCCCACAGAGGTAGAATTTGAATTTATTATACATCAGTTCAGCAGACGTCTACGGAAGCCTCATGGTGTAAAGTTTAGATGTTTTTTTTCCTCATACGTTTGACTGCTTATGTCGTGAATTTGAATAAAATATTTTTGCACATTTCCACTGATATAAATACAACCCATGCTAAAGAGATGAAACCGTAGGTGCATGAAGAGAACTGGATACAGGATTTGGCTATTAGTGCATTTTACAACTTTTAATGATTTAATAATGATTTAAATAAGGGCTATCTAGGGTCGATAAGTCGATTCACCTCAAAAAAATTATCCGCTGATTTACAGACGTCTCTTTCCCAATGTAAGTCTATGGGAAAAAGTATTTTTGGGCCCAATGGCATCACGTGACGGACACGGAAGTTGTAGTACCGCCGTTTGGCCACTACGAAAATTTGCTTTACAGCCTGGCGCTCTTCCTGGAGGCTTGGGCTGCGGTCGAAAAGTCCTTTTTCTCTTAGGAAGGTTCCTAATGGAGTGAAATGACCCAGAAGTAGCAGCCATGATAAGAGCTGTTTGAATTCTCTAAATGCTGAGGAAAGGAGCTTCAATGCTTCCTTTATTATCTCCTTCAGTATAGGATACACTGCACCATCCTTTACCAAAGGAAAGGAGAGAATAACATCCCACAATTCCTTGCGGCCGCAGCATTTAAAGTGACGCACCATTCGGCTGTTCGTGATAACAAAGGACATGCTTATCTTGCATATTATTTTCATATGCTCATACACTAATTGGGATCCATGTTTAGTATGAGTGTACAGTGACAACCATTTAGTTTCACTTTTCACTCATTTTTAATTCATTATTTATTTTGAACATGTAACAAATACCTCAGTAAAAAACAAAACAAGAATAACAAATAAAATGAACAGTAACAATCAATTAACAACATACATAAATATTACACATGTCCGAAAAGAAGTTGGAAGAAGTATATGGTCCTACACCTTCTCCATAACTCCAACAATTAACTCAATATTTATCATATATTCCTTTGTTTATTTCAGTTCCAACCTTGGAAATTAAGTGATATTTTTCACCGGTTGTCCACGTTAGGTCAGATATATAACTTTATTATATGTTGATAGAGTGTTCCAGCAGCAGGAGGACCTGTGGTATCTCTCTTTCACACACCGCGGATGAAGAAGCCTGTCACTGAAAGCGCTATTTAAGAACGCACAAGGCGAATATGCGCCTTTTGTAGTCCATCTTCAGAACATTGTAGTTTCACCACGGCAGAACCACGTCACTAACATCCGCTGCCGTCGCATCATAATTAAGGAGCCTAGTGAAAGTGCCGTTGGATTTTCTTAACACCACGGTCGTCTTTTCCTAAGTCCTTCTGAATTCTCCGTCTCGTCTTTCCTGGACCTCATGACGTTTTCCATCAAGGTCAAGGAAAAGTGGTTATGAAAAGACATTAGGCCGTAATTTTTTGACTTTTCGACAGCGGCCTTGGATGGTGCAGGATTTCTTCCTCGCTCTATGACTGGAGTGCTCTTCAGCAGCTCCGTACTGCCACTGCTGAATGAAAACTGTATTACAACAGTCTATGTTTGGACTTGACACAATAGAGTGCTACAGGAATGAGTCCTAAAACCCAGAAATGAGTTAGCATGTGAGAGCTTCTGGTTCCCTCATCTCGAAGTCAATGGGTTTTTAGTTAGATGCCTGAAATAAGGTCTGTGGTTAACACAAGCTTAAGTAAGGGATAATGTACAGCGAGCCGGTCATTGTTGTGAAAGAATCCCCGACAAGGCGATGCTGCACTCATTATGCCCTGAAGGGGATTCTTTCACAACAATGACCTGCTAAGCTGTAAATTATCCCGCTTATTACACGGCTACTTACTGAAGAAATCAATATTTTGACACAAAAACGGTCCTCCAGAGTCTGACATCAGAGCTGCGCCCATAGCAACGGTCTGTTATACAGAAATTAGAGACCGCAGAACGCCGTGATTGACCAATCAGAATCGGGTATTCAACACAGCTGTGTAATAAGAGATTTTAACGTTTTGTTCTACGATATAAAATATGCCAGTAAATATCCCACTCATGAATTTCGAAGCTTTTATGTGTCTTAAAAAAGTCGGTTGCTAACTAGTGGCTAAATGAGACTACTAAACGTCATCACGCTGACTCGTCCTCCTTTACAGCCTCGTTGTGTATACTCGCGCTCATGCGACCGTGGTGTAGTTCGTCTACAGCCTAACGTTAGCTTTTTACTTCTGCCGATTGCATTCCCACTTCAAAAATCATAAAATTTGGTGTTAATTTGTGGAGATTATCTTGCTGAACAAAACGTGTAAGTATCATAAACGTTTGTTTACCACAGAGCTGATTTTCTCCAATAATCCAAAACCCTGGAGACTCGTGGGTACCCATAGAACCCATTCACATATCTTGAGGTCAGAGGTCAAGGCACCCCTTTGAAAATGGCCATGCCAGTTTTTCCTCGCCAAAATTTTGTGTAAGTGTGAAGTGTTATTTAGCATCCTTCTTTACAAGCTAGTATGACATGGTCGGTACCGACGGATTTCTTTTAGGTTTCAGGTTTTCTATTTTCATATGATACCAGTATCTTCACTCTATCTTTAAAACTGAGCCCGCTAAAACCTAAAAATTGCAAGTTGGGTTAATGCGTTAGTGGCGTTAAAACTAATTTGTGTTAAAGCATCATCGCCTTAACTTTCACAGCCTTATTAAGAATGTTTAAAAAGTGCTCAAAGAAAGTAGAAAGAAGGACACACACAATGTGTTGCCTCAGACACAGAAGGAGGATGTGTCTGAAGGCTACAGACTTTCTTTCTTTATTCTTTCTCTGTTTCTGTGTCTCTCACTCACACACACGCACACACACACAGAGGCATCTCTCTTCTGCAGCAGCCTTTCAATACTCAACTGTCACTGAGACTGTATGGGGACCTGATCTTATTCTGCTGGTACACACACGCGTGCACAAACACACGCACCCTTTGTCTCTACTCCATATATAGTCTCTTTAGATTTAAAGCCCTGTGTGTGTGTGTGTGTGTGTGTGTGTGTGTTTATGTGTGTCAGTAGGAGAGCCCAGGGATGCCCCCTGACCGCGCTTTCAGTTGAACTTCGCCATGTCATTGTTCAAATCATTAATCCTCTTCGTCCGTTTGGCTAGTCTGTCCATCGTTTATGGTCTTCCAGGTTTTTTTTTTCTCTATAATATATCAAGGAATTGTGAAAAAGTGACCAAAACGACGTCTCCGTATGGCTCGTTTCGTCAGAAAACAGTCCAAAACCCAAAGACATCCAAATTACAATGATATAAAACAGCACGTTTGAGAAGCTGAATCAATCAAATACTTGACATGTTGTCTTGAAAAATAACCATAATGACGACCTGACCATCAAAATGTAGTTGATTAATTTTGCCCATTGACTTAACGTTGACTTAAGTGAAAAACATTAGCCTTACAATGCTAATTATAATGAATTTAGACTCATTGAAATATATGAAACGGCTCTGACAAAGTTTTTAACATGTAAATCATTCGGTAGGATGGACATTTCTGCGCTGTGTGAGTTCGCACATGTATGACAGTGGGGTGGCTGTGTGTTTTGGGGGGTGGCAGTAGTGTGTGTGTGTGTGTGTGTGTGTAGCACAATGTTTGTACTGTGGGGGTATGCAGACAGATGGCCGGGACACTTGTACGTCTGTGGTTGAACAGTCCCACCATTGTCTGCGTCACAGAGAGAGTGGATTGTTGTGGCGGCCCGTCACACTGTAGTGTCTGTAAATCTCACATGTTCTCTGAGCACCAAACCTCAGTCTGACTCCCACACTGATGCTGTGCCTCCTGAACAACCATGTCACCTGATGAAAGATGTGGCATCTCGACAGATAATTTATCTCCAAAATTGGCCTTTATTCTAAATTTAAGACCCCATTTTTAAACCCAACCCCTTTTTTTAACTTTAGGTATTTACTAGGGCTGTCAGTCGATTCAAATATTTAATCGCGATGATTGTCCATAGTTAAAGGTCCTATATCGTGCTAATTTATACCTGTATTTTATGTTTCTACTAGAAAATGTTTACATGTTCTAATGTTAAAAAAAAAACTTTATTTTCCTCAAAGTGTATGCCTGAATATACCTGTATTCACCCTCTGTCTGAAACGCTCCGTTTTAGTGCATTTCAACGGAATTGCAACAGAATTGCGTTGCCAGGCAACAGCTTGGGTCCATGTTTACTTTCTGTCAGCTGATGTCATTCACATACACTGCAACAGGAAATAAACTGGAACACATTTAGAATGTTTACATTTAAAACTGTAAAATGGTCTAAATATTGTAGATTTGTGACATCAAGAATGGACAGAAATCCTAACGGCTTGTTTCAAAGACACAGTTTCTGAATACGAGCTGTTTGTATTTCTCCATGAATTGAGTGTTTCGATACTTTCACAGTATTTATATATCACTTAAACCTGCTTTATAATATAAAACTCACTTTTTACAACATGTGACCTTTAATTGTGATTAATCGCAATCGTGAAAGAATAGGAGAGATTGTTTTGTAAAAGCTAAAAAAAGCTGTCTCATAGATAGAGTGGCGACTCAAGGGGAGGCACTGAAGACACAAAGTAATTTTGACTTAGAGGTAAGCAACGGTAATAATTACAGTACACAAATGCGTACGTACGTTGGTGTTTAGTGTTTACTACTGTTACCAGGCAGCTTACTTACGACTCGTTGACTTCTTCCTTATCCACAGATTATTTTGTTTGTACGTCCCCCTGGCGTTTCGGAGCAACGAACAATGCGTTGGGCATAAATGCCTCTGTGCATGCTCGTAGAGCGTGTGCCATCCACGGTGGCCTGCAACCTCCAACCACCAACCACCAACCTCCATCTTACCAGATACATATCCCTCACCCAGCAACTTTTAAGGATGAGAAACTACTGGCCAAGAGAAGCCGATGAAATGGGAAGTAACAGTCACGTGACAGAACTAGTAGATAGTTACATGGCATTTTCCTGGAATTCAATAGGATACAATATAAAACAGTACACACCTCAAGACTTTTAACATTATATTTAAAGCTTCAGTAGGCAACACGTTTTTGGCATCATTGGGCAAAAATTCCATAATAATCTTTCAGCATATTGTAATTCAAGTGCTCTGAGAGAAAACTAGACTTCTGCACCTCCTCATGGCTCTATTTTCAGGCTTCAGAGAGAGCGTTCCTATTGGCTGTGCTCCGGCTGGTGGGCGGTGCTTGGTATTTCCTCAGCAGATCTCAACATGGCTGCCGGGTCACAAACTTTCTGATTTTACAGCTAAACAGTACACTACAAGATGTTTCTGAAAACATTTGAGGAGAGAAATAGGCATTACAGTAACAGAAAATTGATTCATATTTGATCAGCGCTGCCTAGTTTGACCGTATGGTCGGAGTTCGTGAGTGATTGACTCGTGGCTCTAATAGACGGAAGCTGGACGGCAGACTCCAGATCAGTTCTGATTGGTTGTTTTCCTGAAATCTTGCAGATGCCGTTAGGAGCACCGGTTACCTCTCTCATGCACTACTGTCAGGATATAGTGACCGTTTTATAAAAATAACTTTTTTTAATCATATTTGCTCCATTTTCTACCCACTGTAGCTTTAAAGGTCCCATATCGTGCTCATTTTCAGGTTCATACTTGTATTTTGTGTTTCTATTAGAACATGTTTACATGCTGTAATGTTAAAAAAACACTTTATTTTCCTCATACTGTCTGCCTGAATATGCATAGTAGATACTAGATAGTAGATACTATTCACATACACTGAAACCAGGAATAAACTGGGAAACATTTAGATTGTTTGCGTTTAAAACTGTGTAAAGGGTCTAAATATTGTATATTTGTGACATCACAAATGGACAAAAATCCTGACAGCTTGTTTCAAATGAAGAATTTCTGAATACGGGCTGTGTGTAGTTCCCTGTGGATTGAGCGTTTCGATACTTTCACAGTATTTATATAGGACTTAAGCCTGCTTTATAATTAAAAAAAACAAAACATGAAAATCTCAGTTTTTATAATATGGGACCTTTAACATAACATTATAAAATTTTTGGTCACCTGAAAATGTGTTATTCAGCGTTTGGTTGGACTTAGCTCCACCCTCTCGTGTCACTTCTGGTTGCAAATGGCCAAAATACCGAACTCGAGGCTTCAACACGACGGTCCCCGAACCAATGGGTGACGCCATGGTGACTACGTCCACTTCTTATATACAGTCTGTGGTTCCCACACAGACAAACGCACACGTCATTTACGGCGCAGACAGAAATGTAAGAGTGAAAAACATTTCCAGTCCTCTGTATGTTTGTTTGCACTGAAAAAGAAACAGACATGTTGAAAGTGACACCTCATTCTAAAAGTGTACAGATGGGATCCAACACAAAAGAACTTTGAAGCAATTATCATAATCTCTCTCTCTCTCTCTCTCTCTCTCTCTCTCTCTCTCTCCCTTCGTTTCCCCTCATGATTAAACATGGGAGAGTTAAATCAGACGATTAGCATGCTGTCAGGGAGAAGTCTAACTGCTGTTGTGTTTCACAGTGTGAGAGACAAAGCTCTGGCCTGCACACCGACAAGCCTCCCCGGCCAGCTACAGTAAACTGGTAAACACACGTCTGTTTGGCTCAGCGGGGGATGACAAACACCCGCCGAGGAGGCAGGGATGAGAGGGCTGGAGGAACTGAGGAGAAAGCCCGTTTTTGACTCTTTGGCTTCTGTGTCTCTTGGCGCCTAATGTCCAGAAATCCGGGGCCAAACAAGTCATTCTGAAAGGTCCCGGCACGACTGCCAAACGCAGAATGGATTGGAGACAGAAGGAAGAGGGAGGAGGGGGGTAAAGGGCAGTTCATTTTAGAGAGGGAGATTGGACAGTGGACTCACCTTCACTTTATTTATTTTTTTATATGTAAGGTTGGAGGGAGGGAGTGGGTGGACACAGGAGACAAAGCTCTGATGAAAGACCAAATCTTGCAGTTCTTCTTCCAGCGGACGTATTAGAAATTTATTTTTTTGCATAAAATGATTTGTGTTTCAGTGAAAAATATTGATCAGGGTTACCTGAGAGAGAGACAAATTATAATTAGGGCTGTCAATCCATTAAAATATTTAATCGCAATTAATCGCATGATTGTCCATAGTCAATCTTGATTAATCGCAAATAAATCGCACATTTTTTATTTGTTCAAAATGTACCTTAAAGGGAGATTTTTCAAATATTTAATACTCTTATCAACATGGGAGTGGGCAAATATGCTGCTTTATGTAAATGTATGTATATATTTATTATTGGAAATCAATTAACAACACAAAACAATGACAAATATTGTCCAGAAACCCTCACAGGTACTGCATTTAGCATAAAACAATATGCTCAAATCATAATATGGCAAACTACAGCCCAACAGGCAACAACAGCTGTCAGTGTGTCAGTGTGTTGACTTGACTATGACTTGCCCCAAACTGGATCCATCTGGATTACGTTTTCTATTAACACGATGGGGAAATGTTATTAATCAATGTAGCTGTCAAATTGTAGAATGTTTATACTGAACGTATCAGCAAAAATATTTACTGATAACGTATTTAATTTGTTTTCTGCCCACATATCTTGCAATATGATATCTGCCTGTAGCATCTACACAATTATTAAACTCGTTTATGATTAAAAAATATGGTAAAAATGCCACGACATTTGTTCTGATTGGTCAAAATGCTTGAAATTTGGTACGGACATACTTTGGGCAAGTATCTAACAGGACAACTTTGAAAATGTTAGATCACATGAAAAATCACACTTATATTAATAGTAAATCAAGATTTTTTGAAAAATTAGGGAAAAACACTGTGCCTTGAAGACACAACCAAAACCATAACTTTAAAACCTTTCACTAACCTTTGCTTTGAACTGTTTCCTGTAATTGGCATAATTAAACTAATCTTCATGGTTGGAAACGCAAACAATGAGACACTTTTAGTTAGTAGTTGAAGTTGTGCTTCTATTTGGTTGAAAAGGGCCCAAAGTATTTCTAGCATCTCTGTATACCAACATACGTGTACTCCTAATTTTATACCCTCACTCAGTGACATTTGGAGGTCGTTGGCGTGAGTTGATGTCTGTCCGCTGATAGACGTCTCCCTGAAGCTCTCATCGAGGCTGACCGGCCTGGCCGCGAGCCCTGCCGCGCCACGCGCTTTGCCGTGTGCCGTGTAACCATGCCGACAGGATTGGGCCGGGGTCCAGGAAGACAGTCGGCTTTGGGAAGCTGTCAGCAGCGGCTCCGTTTGACAGCATGCAAATGTATGCAAATGAAGAGGTCCAGCCATGACACCTGCACACAGGAGGAATGGACCATGCCCTTCCCAACAGAGGACTCAGGATGGTGGGTACACTGCCCAACACACACACACACACACACACATTTATATACACAGACACACACACACCACAGTCCTTCAGTACCCATTAGCTGCTGTCTTTACACTGAGTTTGTTATTTCTCACTCACATTTGGAATTATAGTCCAAAATATAATGCTAATACAAACAGCCCAAATCCAGCAGATCCTTTGAGGGGTATAACCATATTTTCTGTTACACTCCCCCCATACCTCTCTGTTTTCTGAATGTCTACATCCTCTCTGTAAATGTAGGCTACATCATTTTTAAATGTTTCCAAAACATGTGTTTCCCCTTCACTTTAAACTGAAAAACAGAGCCTGTCATCACCAGAAAACAAAATGTCAGCAATAGTTGTTTCTTTATATGTATTAAAACGAGATATGTTTGAGTAGCAAATGTAGGACAAGTTACTTTCTTATATCACTGCAAAAAAGTTCTATTTCAGCCTGATCACACCAGAAAATGGCAATTTATTTGGGCATGTTCGTGAAAAAATAGGTGGCACTAGAAGCTTTGTGACGACATGGCTACTTTGCAGGTCGTGCAGTTCCTACAGTTGGTTGTGGTTACCTTTGTTTATGAGAAAAAAACGGATCGAAGGGAAAAAGTTCTGTTAGCATTCCTTCTCATTCAGTAGAATACAAAATCATACGTCACAGTTAATAAAATAGCTTTCGTCATTTTGGACTCTGCAGTTCTCCCTAAAAATCAGGTCACTTTCAAGATAGTATGCAGTTGAATCTTGCCTCCTTGCACGAATCCACTAATCGAGATGCTTCAATTGAAAGTAATTGATTTTGTTCCAATGTTTTGCTGCTTTAAATGCTATTCTGGCTGAGTCTTTAAAGGAGAAGGTTGAAGCAGGTGGATGGCTGTTCAAAGTTTTGGATTTAGAAGCTACAAAGACAATCTTTCCCTCATCTTAACGTAACGTCGGGCAGCAAAGGTCCTATTGAAATTGAAGGAATTATATTATTCTTAAAATTAATTGCAGCTTTGAGGGTCTTAAGGTGCTCAGAAAAGTTTGCACACTCATCAGACGCAATGGAAAATTTGATATTTTATAAATATTTTATTGAAATTTGATATTTTTCCACACCCAAGCTCAGGCTTGGGTGTGGAAAAATGTCTTGCTGGCGCCCCATTTAAATTTGAAAAAAACGAGCCCGATTCAGGTTTCACCTAGATGTATGAAATTGGTCGGCAGATATAACATGTGGAGACGCACAAAAAAGCCTCTTGGAGGTATGCCCAAAACCCAACAGGAACTCAGCCTTTTTGAATTCAATGTACCATTTTTGCCCATTCTTAGCATTTTACAGGCCGTGGACTTTAATCAACTCCTCCTAGAGGATTCATCTGATCAACTTCAAATTTGTTTGCGACTTGGCTGAAACTCGACGATTGACGCACCAGAATATGGCCAAATATACAGTACTAGCCCGATACTAGGCCCATGAGCTAGGCCATGAGCACAGTATCGGTTCCGATACTGTGCTCATGTAGTCTTACTCGTGCTCGCAAAATGGCTCCACAACGGCACCGATACCACATTACGGCAGCGTGACGTTGACCTCTCGTCACCATCTTTCGGGTCCTATCGCACGCGCTCACGCTCCACCTTGACGGTGCGAGCGAGATGGGCTGGTGGTGCGCCCGACCACGCGGGACCGGGATCCCACCTCAGCCGACGCGCGCCGGCCCTCACTTTCATTGCGCCACGCGGTTTTGCTTGCACCCTCTGACTCGCGCTTGCGTTAGACTCCTCGGTCCGTGTTTCAAGATGGGTCGGGTGGGTTGCCGACATCGCCGCATACCCTTGGCGCACGACGCGTATGGGGCGCACTGAGGACCGAGCCTTTCCAAGCCAACCTAGAGCCGGTCGCGGCGCACCCTCACACCCTCCAGCTGGCTGTTAACAAGGGTCTTTTGGCACAGAGAAGTACTCGTATCGGTATACTCGGTATCGGCGAGTACCCAATTGTAAGTACTTGTACTTGTACTTGGTCTGAAAAAAAGTGGTATTGGTGCAACCCTAGTTTGTTGGGTCCATCCGCCAGCCCAGTGTGTGTCTTTTCGCTGTTTAAACTACGTCACCACATTCTCTGTGCACTTTCTCCAAGTGTTTACTGTTGCCGCGGATGGGTTTACGTTATAGTTAATGGAAAGCCTGATGCATCTCATAAAGGGTGCCTTGTGTGGCGGTAGGCTATCAAACGCCAACGGCCTGTGAATAAGAACAGGCTGGTTGAACCAACAGACTGAACAGCTGATCGACAACATTACCATCCCATCCTAAAAACCTTTCACAAATTGTTAACAAGCCCCCTAAACACGGTCTTAAATAGTATCCTATTCACTCTCTTTCTTTAATTGATTTGCTAGAAGTTGTCGACTTACTGTGTCCACACTGCTCTGATGGACTGGAAACCGTGCTGATTAGAAAAACACCCTTCTGTAACGGAGTCGTATGATCGTTGAATATCACCGAGAAACTTCTGTTAAACTTCCGGCTAAAAGACAAACGCGCTGTTTATCAGTGTTCAAGTGAACGCATGCAGGTGAGTTTTTCCCCTCATTACTGACCTCCACGCAGCCAACAGCCAACACACGTTCTCCACCTTTTAACTCACGGCGAAGCTTTTTTTTCCAGGCTTCAAAGTAAAGTCCTTTTCGGTTTACTGTTCAGTGGGTCAGAATCGTGTACTCGTGTGATAAAAATGCACAACGCCGCTTGGCCTCTCCTCGTTCCTCTGAAGTGTTTTGACTCCTGCGTTGACCCTGCCGGCTGGTTTTGGCATTCCAGCAGGCTGGAGGAGAGGAGGAGTGAGCTGTGGCCCCCGGCAACCCCTGCACGCTCACGCACACACACACACACACACACACACACACACACACACACACACACACACACACACACACACACACACACACATGGGTTGAGGTGTCCAGGGTTTCTGCTGGTCAGCAG
>CAKAKR010066080.1:25087-62152 GCA_916700685.1 Adelosebastes latens
TTGTGTGTTGTGTGTGTGTGTGTGTGTGTGTGTCTGTGTGTAATTTAAAAGTAAGTAGAGGTGGGGCAGCCTCTGGGAGGGAGCTGAAGTCTAGTGGCTCTGGTCCAGACCTTGTACCATGTAAACTGACTGCACACCCAACCCTTCAAAAACCCATATTTAAAACACACACACACACACACACACACACACACACACACAAACAAAGCCTCTCCCCTTTGCCCTTGGCTGTCTGTTTTGGTGTGTGTGTGAGCAGATGGACAGGTTCATGGACCCTGAGGGAAGAGAAGAGCGGTGCTTCTCCTACACTCACTAAATACAAACAGTACACACAAGAAGATTAAAGAATAACAACACAACCGAAACAATAGAAGTGGTGTTGTTGTAACTCGGCTCTGCTTTTCAGACATTAGTATCAGAGTCGTGCTGGAACTTGCAGTCTTTGCAGGGAGATGAATGAATAAGTGACGCCATGTTAACACAAGTCTTTTAAGTGTTTATTAGATGAGATGTGTTACATAGTGAAATATTCCCAGTTTTATAAATGATAACTTGCACTGCACTATTTTGGCCTTTGGGTGGGTTTTATGATTGGTTTTATACCTTAATAGAGAGACAAAGTCCCTCCCCTTCCGGTGGACCCAAAGGAACCTTATTTTGGAATAAATGATGTACTGTAGTCAACGGAAAGAGACAAATATTTTTTTGTGACAGGTTACAAAAATTTGACCAGAGGGAGACTTTTTGGAACCATCGATTGGATGCCTTAAAGGGACTATTTGTAACTTTCAGAAATGCTTGTTAACAGCGACATCTGTGGCTGTGAAGTCAACGAAAGTCAGCGTCGGGCTCGCACTTGCTCGCTCTAAATAGACATGAATGAGCATCGCTCAAAACAGTGAGGCGACACACGTCAGCTAAAACCACAATATCATTCTATATTTCACCTGCTTGGCAGTAATGTTAGCTGACCAGACGAAGGTCTCTCCATGAATCAATGCTGATCCTAGTGTTGGCTTTTCCGGCCTCAGCGCAGGCTGAGAGGCAGCGGGGCTCCGCAGAGTAACTTGTCGTCTCCGCCCGCAGCCGGAGAGAGCAGGGGAGACACCGGCACCCGGTCGGTAACGAGACGACAACGTTACTCTGCGGAGCTCCGTCACTTCACAAGACACAGGAAACCTCTGTTGGTCTGGAGGAGCTGCAGCAGTTATTTCTGCACAAACGTCCACTGTACCTTCACTAGATATTCTCAGAGCTAAACTAACTATTCTGCAGTGTGGAGTGAGCGCGCGTTCACGTCTAGAGGTGGAGCGAGTACGCGAGAACGCGCACGCTGTCTGAGGGAAGGCGAGCAGGCAGAGGAGACGAGACAGCGGCCACACGCGAGCACGCATATGCGAGCGCGCATGTGTCCCGACCCGCTACATTTATACGCTTAGAAAGTTACGAACAGTCCCTTTAAAGTATCCTGGTCTTAAAGAGGATAATATAGATTTATATGCTTTCTGTGAATAAGTAAAATGTATATATTTTCGCTTCTCTCTGTATGGCCTGTTACAGCTTATGTTAAAAACCTAGGAGTATTTTTCATTGATGATCTGTGTTATTTCTGCATGATATTTTGTAACATTTTGTAGTACTATGATGATCATGTGATTGCCTCCCATTGGTTATTGATACCGGATACAGTATGTGAGGCCACATTCGCCTTGCCTGTTTGTTATTAAGCCCTGACGAAGACCTACAGTGGTCGAAACATGTTTGCTCTTTTAATGATTTAGCAACTACAATAAAGGCTTTTTAATATATTTCTTTCCTTATTGCCACTTGCTTTAGTATTTTGGAGCGTCTGGATCGCCTTCCGGTCTATCCTATTTTATTTATCCCGTTTGAATTGCGCCATGAATCACACATATGATGTTTGTAAATTTAAAACATAACTTTGCAAGTCAAGAACGTCCGGTTTGTTGTAGGTTTGTCGTATCATTTAGTTTTTATGTGGCGCACAATATACGTCACCAACACTAGCTAGCTAACTTAACTATGTTCCACGCACAAATGTAACGTTATCTTACCTGATGTGTTTTATCCAGCGACTCCTGGTCTTTTTATCAGCCGGGAAGCAAAAGAACGAGCGAGACCTGTTGATCGTGTGAGAACATCTCAGTAGGAAACTCACAGGCATCGTAGCTTCAGCGAGAGAGACGTCACTTACGCGACTTTTGGGTGTGTCTTCTTTCTAATTACATATTTTCACAGTCTTGTATTTCAACAATTTTACAACAAACTGTGACTTTCTTGACTTGTAAAATTATGTTTTTAATTGACAAACATCACATGTGTGATTCATGGCGCAATTCAAATTGGATCAAAAAAATATTATTGAAATATTATTGAAACACGTTACGGCAGTCTTGGAAAGGGAGCAGAGGGGTACGCAGTTGGTTGCAATCTGCAACCACGCCACTAGATGCAGCCAAGTCCTACACACTGTACCTTTAATTTTAATAATGCTAATAGAGAGAAGAGTGCACCAGGCATATTATAAAGCTTCAAACAGGCAACACTGTGTATTACATCCTACTGTATTTATCCTTTAAATATTTAATAAAATAACATTCAACCTGAGTAGATTATAATACAGCAAAATAAAATCAATAAATTCACATTATATCCCCCCCATAGTGCTCACAGCAAAAGACAACCAATATGTATTGAATGAAATTGATTTAATCCAATTTTGCATGTCAGGTCTGTGTAATCTAACTACCTAGCTCTATTTTCATAGGCAGGAGTAATGCAAAAAAAGTGTACAGTCTACAGTATTGTACTGATAGTATACTAGTTTTATACTAATAGCTCACTAGTGCACTTTAAAGTATACTCTCAGTAAACTACTAGTTTAATAGTTTTTTATACTGCAAATATACTTGTATATACTTGTAGCCCGCTTTATATTTTATGAAAGTGCACTTTAAAGTACATTCAGTAAACTACTAATTAAACAGTTTTTACACTACAAGTATACTTATTTATACTTTTCTTAAGTATATCTTGATCAAAAGACTAAGTACAAGCCAAATATACTTAGACTTCTCTGTATACTTATCAGTATGAGCCAAGTGTACTTAAGTATACTTTTGTTAATTATATCTCTGATAAGTACATAAAAAGTAAACTGAAAGTATACTCTTTTAATTTTAAAAGAAGTATACTAATAGTATTCTTGTTTTATACTTCCTTTCGGTAAGGGGTACGGAGTAAAAAGGTAATTTCATATGAAGTTAACCACCAGGTAGGAGTTACTTTGTTTATATTGTGGGACAATACGTCTAAGTTTAAATGTGCAGGTTCAACACACCAACAGATTTTTTTTTTTTTTTTAATTCTTATTGGGTCATTTTAGAACCAACCTGGTTACGGGATCACATGACTAACATACTTGTCAATGTAAAAAAAAAATGAAATGAGAATCCTCCCCTGCATCGCTCTCCCTCTCCTCTGTGCTGATGATTGATGACTCCACACACAGTCAGTGTTTGCCTTCTTCAGACCACTCTACACCCTCGTATGGAGACGATATTTATGGGTTTGCTGAGCACTTAAAACTGAGGAGACTCTCTTGCCTCTTAATGGTCCAAATCTCAATGATGGATGCAGACTTATTAGATTTGAAGTTTTTTAAATAAATTGCATTTTCATTCAAATTGTAAATGTTTCATAATGTTTTGTAATCACTTATTTGTTTGTATGTACTGTGTCAAGTCATTTGTAAAATAAAGTTACAAAGTCACAATTCACAAGTTATGTATTTTGAGGATTGAAAAGGCAACTTTGCACAAAAGTGATTTTTTTTATGAGGCACTAGAAACTTTGCAGAACGATAAGACGTTCAGACGCAGATTTTCTTTTAAGTAATACAATATTAGATAAAATAGACGTTCATGATGTTTCCTAAATTTTACTCCAGCTCCCCCCCCCTCACCCATCCTAATCTGGGCCATGTTCACTCATGTGGCAGTAACGGTGAAAAACTAACCCGTCTCTGGGAGCACAATGGCGGGTGCCCCCCTGCCCCTCAGACTCCCCACATAGACGGCGCTGTCTGACAAGCCCGCCTGCCAAACAACTCAATTAAGCAGAAAAGGAGGCAAGAAAGAGGAGCCCAAACACAGGAGCGGGAGAAAGGAAGGGAAGAAAGAAGACAGGAAAACAGAGGAGGGAGAGGGCCGGTGGCTGTCAGGCTCCGTCGACACGCAGCCGACGTTTTGGCGAGAAGCGACAGAAAACACAAAACGGGAAGAAAAGAAAACTGATCTGTGATGTGTTAACTGGAATTCCTGCATCCAAGGCCACCGAGGGTTCAGAGGGCAAACTGAGGGCCGGGGGTTCATTACCACAGCGACACGCTCACTCACGCACATTTAAAAGGACCATACCCACGTTTTTACTCATTTTCAGACTGCGTGTGACTTTACAGAACTGCTGTTCATTTAACTGTTCTAGAGTTTGATGTTTTCCCTATTTTTTTCCCCATTTATTGCTATGTGGGGTAAAGTTTGGATGATCAGAAATAGTATTTGATTTTGGACACAACATGCACGTGTACTGGCACATACTTGGATACACTTTCCAATATCACAAACATTTGACGTTTCTCATAAAAATGACAAAACTATCAACAGCAAGGTGCAATGAACTACACTATTTACATGTGGAGCCCCTTTTTAAAATAGAAACCCCCAACACCGAAGACTGGCTTGGAGGAAATCAGGTTTACAGGGTCCAAGTAAAACTTTCATTCTGATGTGACAGTCGATACAAATGTTCTTCTCTTACATCCTATGTTTGCTTTAAATGATTTAATATTTGGTGTTAGAATATGAATGTGTGGTGGACCAACACAGTCTCACAGCAGTTTGTAAAATAGTCACAAAATTGTATCTGCTTGATTCATGTAGATAGACACGAATTTCCCTTTTTTTACATGACGCTCCGCACGACTTTCAACAACGTATTTTCCTACGAATGTCCAGCAACACGTGAAGCATGTGTCAATTTCCTCTTCAGTCTTTTCAAAATAAAACAACTTAGTTATGGTTAGGAAAAGATCAACTTAATTAGGTTTAGGAAACAAAACTACTTAGTTAGGTTTAGGAAAAGATTGACTTGGTAAGGCTTGGGCAACAAAACTACTTAGTTAGGTTTAGGAAAAGATTGGCTTGGTTAGGCTTAGGCAACAAAAATACTTAGTTAGGTTTAGGCAACAAAACTACTTAGTTAGGTTTAGGCAACAAAGTACTTAGTTAGATTTAGGAAAAGTTCGACTTGGTTAGGCTCAGGCAACAAAACTACTTAGTTAGGTTTAGGCAACAAAGTACTTAGTTAGATTTAGGAAAAGATGACTTGGTTAGGCTTAGGCAACTAACTAATTAGTTAGTTTAGGAAAAGATTGTGGTTTGGCTTAAAATAACTCCAGAAGTGCCGTAACTTAAGTGACAAATAAATCAACATTGAGTTCTGGTTTCACATGGGACAGGAACGGTGGTCTCCTTGGTGAAAGTCTGGTGTTTTTTGATCCACCCAGACCTCCTCCCTACGCGGCCTTCGCCATTCTTAATTTTTTTCTTGGATTACATAACAATTTATTTTGTGCTGACCATCACGAAAAAAAGGGAAATTTGTGTCTATGTGCAGGAATCAATACATTAAGCTATTTCATAAGCTGCTGTGAGACAGGGCTTGGTGGATAGGTAATCAGTCCTTTAGTTATCTGATGTACTCTGCCTTCTATACATTGCATCCTGGGAAATGAGACTTTTTACATCAAACTGCACTGACATTGACAGCGCATTATCACTGAGCAATAATAATGCATACATCTGAGATTATGACTAGTTTATAGTGACATCATTGGGGTGGCCTAAGGAGAGGTCACTTAATAAATGAGTGCTCAATAGCACCTTAAACATCCCAAATCTTTGTGAGTTGGGAGAAAATTTGGGTATTTTGAGAGCGCTGTCACAGATTCTGGAATGATGACAAGTAAAATGACACATTTTGAAGTTGCACCAAACTCG
This sequence comes from Adelosebastes latens, assembly GCA_916700685.1. Lineage (NCBI taxonomy): Eukaryota > Metazoa > Chordata > Actinopteri > Perciformes > Sebastidae > Adelosebastes > Adelosebastes latens. Next base: position 31,168 of record CAKAKR010066080.1, read on the forward strand.
ATATGGGGTGAGCATTGGGCTCTCCTGTGCTATCCCACCCTGAAATTCCCCTAACGTTCCAAAAAGACTTTTGCCAGCCCTGAACAGAGGAGTCATTTCTCTCTTCAGTGGCAACTGTAGTTTACTTAGGTATATTATTTGCATTAAAAACCCAAATCCTTCTCCTCCATTAATGTTTTCTCTTATCTGTTTTGCAATAATTCACTTTCTCTCTTACTTCCATACCTTTAATAAATAAACGCTTAAAAAAAAACATTGAACACTGATGGAGGAGAGGGAAACCAGAGCTTTGTCCTATTACTATGCCCATAGTGTCTCAGTGTGAGTGGCTGCTCAGTGTCTTACTGATTATTTCCCCACCTGCAGTATTAATACGAAAAAACAAACCTATTCAACTTAAAATCAGCCCTAAACCATATCATTTGCAAAACTAATTTCAGATTTTGTAAAGACAATGTGTCTCGTATGACCACACACCATCTCGGCGCGTCTTTTAGCCGGTCGATTGGGGTAATGAGGTGACGGTTGATGGTGGCCTGTAAAGTTGTAATGAGGGCCGCGGTGTGAATAGGACAGAGGGCAGGAATGGGTGGGAGAGAACACGATGCTTAATGAGCGGGCCGGCGGGCTCGACGGCAGTAACCCTGTTGTATCGGCTCGGTATGAGAAAGAAGGGGGTGACGGAGGGGATCGGGGAATTTCAGGGTGGGACAGCACAGGAGGGCCTGATGTTATTTAGGGAGGGAATGAATAAAAGCTGGGTTAGAAAGTAAATGGGGGTCCTGACCAGCCCCTGTGCTCTGCTCATTGTGGAGATGAAATTTATGGCTCAAGACTTCCTAAGCCAAGGACTCCCCACGTTGACTGGTTAAGTGCTATGAAACAGTACGACAAAGGCCGGAGGCAAACAACACTCTGAGATGAGAGGCTGTAGGAGAGGGGACAGTGGAAGACAATGTGTACGGTCCACATTAGAGACACATGTTGGAATATAAAGTGACTACTTGGACACACAACAACGGCTGAAATCCAGATGGATACATAAAGTTCTTTTTAAAAGTCAAATGTGTAGCAACGTTTGCAATTTAGCTAACAAACATTGGAAAGTCTTAAAACCACAATTTTGTGAAGGCAGTTTGGCATCGAGTGTTAAAACAAAGCTCCACCCCCCTGCTGGTTCTGTACAGTTACTGAATGGTAGAATTGTGTATATGAAAGGACTTCAACCTGACAGAAAAGACTAGTTCAACACATAAATGGTTTGGTTCTGTTTTCAGTCTAAGTAAAAATGTACACAATGAAGTGTCCTGAATGTATGAAAACAAAGAAATAGAAGCACAGAATGCCAAAGCTTGAAGTCTATTCGTTTTCAATATCAGGACATCTGAGTGTTTTATTGTGCTTACACAGCCCATTCTCATTCCCAGGATGTTAAATACCAAGGCTTTGTCACACGGCACGCTTCATATTCCTAATTTGTCTTGTGTTTTGCGACGAATCCAACAACAACACGTGTCAATTTCTACTTCACGCATACAGTCTTTTCAAAATAAACTTCCGTCTTCACAGGAAACAACTTGGGTTAGGTTAGGCAACAAAACTACTTACGTTTAGAAAAAGATTATGGTTTGAGTTAAAATTAGGGCTGTCAATCGATTATAATATTTAATCGCGATTTATCGCAAATTAATGACACATTTTTTATCTGTTCAAAATGTACCTTAAAGGGAGATTTGTCAAGTATTTAATACTCTTAGCAACATGGGAGTGGACAAATATGCTGCTTTATGCAAATGTATGTATATATTTATTATTGGAAATCAATTAACAACACAAAACAATGACAAATATTGTCCAGAAACCCTTACAGGTACTGCATTTAGCATTGAAAATATGCTATTTAACCTCCTTCGTACGACATGGTTGGTACCAATTGATTCATTACATTTTCGAGTTTCATATGATACCAGTATCTTCACTCTAACTTTAAAACTGAGCCCGCTACAACCTCCTAAAGATAGATTGCGTTAAAGAAATTAGTGGCCTTAAAACGTTAACGCGCTATTATCACGTTAACTTTGACAGCGCTAGTTAAAATAAAACCTGGAATGGCGTAACTTAAGTACGGAAGTTACGTGATAAATAAATCAACCTGGACTTCTGGTGTCACACGGGACACAAACGTGAATCTCCTGGATGAAAGTCCGGTATTTTTGTCGTTCTTTATACTTCCTGGTTCACAATTATGTGGATTACATACAAAGTGATTTCATGCGATAAGCACAAAATACAGTGTGTTACTTTTTGCAGGTATAGCTACAAAAACAGTGTATGGGAACAGCTTGCGACGTAAGGTAGTTAAAGAGTCATAAGTCTGTCTTATTTCTTGTTTCTTGTAACAATTCTGGGATAGCTTCAGCAGAGAAGGAAACACAGAAGTAACTGTATAGATCAATACAAGAATAGATTTTAAAAAATTAAAGCAGCAGTATGTAGAAATGGAGCAAATATGATTAAAAAAAGTTTTTTATAAAATGGTCACTATATCCTGACAGTAGTGCATGAGACAGGTAACCTGAAAAAAAAGAGGAAAACAACCAATCAGAGCCGAGCTGGAGCCTTGCCGTCTCTGAGCAGCTGTCAGTCACTCGCGAACTCCGACCAAACGGTCAAACTAGGCAGCGCTGATCAAATATGAATCAATATTCTGTTACTGTAATGCCTATTTCTCCCCTCAATTGTTTTCAGAAACATCTTGTAGTGTACTGTTTAGCTGTAAAATGAGAAAGTTTGTGACCCGGCAGCCATGTTGAGATCAGTTGAGGAAATACCAAGCACCGCCCACCAAAAGGAGAAAAAATTCTCATTTTACAGCTAAACAGTAAACTACAAGATGTTTCTGAAGACATTTGAGGAGAGAAATAAGCATTACAGTAACAGAATATTGATTCAAAGTCTCCCGTCACGGACTAGATGTTCTAAAGTCTGAAAACAGAGCCATGAGGAGGAGCAGAAGTCTAGTTATCTCTCAGAACACTTGAATTACAATATGCTGAAAGATTATTATGGATTTTTTGCCCAATTATGCCAAAAAAATTCTGCCTACTGCAGGTTTAAAGAAGATACCAAGATAAATTACATTTTCATTAAAGAACTATATAAGGAGGAACATTATTAGAGATGATTATTGGTGAATTCAGGTCAATGCTTGTAATTAATTGTTTTTACTATATTTACTCAATATTACTTTTGGAAACACACCTGTCTTGTGAATCTTATCTTATTATTGATACTCCTTTGTACCGGTTGACACGTGTCTCGCCTGTTTATGTCTGCATGGTATTTATTGTTGAAACAATGTTCTTATGCAGTCCTGTTGGTCAGGTCTCTAAAAAGGGGATTTTCATCTGGCTAAATAAAGGGAATTAAAGGTAACATTTCTAGACAACAATGACACATGTTTTGGGTGTGCGACGCCTTTAACGAGAGTAAGAAGCATTCAGTGCTAAGTCTGCTTTTCTGTGGTCCACAGTGAAGTGTGTGTGTGTGTGTGTGTGTGTGTGTGTGTGTGCGTGTGTGTGTGCATGTGCATTGTCTTACAAGCCCTCCTCGCCCCATTGAACAACAGTGATGAAATGGAGATGAGTTAAAGTGCTAACACAAAGACTGACCAGACCCCTGCGTCGCCGCAACAATGAAACCACCAAACTCGAGAAAGTGAGAGCCTCTCTGGAGAAACGGAGAGAAAAGGGCAGAGAATGAGAGGGGGGAGAAATTAAGGAGGCCAAAAAAAAGAAAAAGAAGAGAAGAAGGGGCTGAACCATCCTGAGAGCAGGAGGAAATGGATGGTGGGCAAAAGGTGGCAGAATGGAGAGCAGCCCCGGAGAAAATAGCAAGGTAGCTAATCCCTCCGGAGATAAAGCAGCTATATGTAAATGAAAGACGTGAAGTTTGGCCATCTTACTTTGATCTATGAATCGGGCTCTCCCCCCCTCCTCTCCTCCTTCACTCCCACCCTCTTCTCCTTCCTCCCTTTTTCCTTGTAAGAAAATCAAGCCTTATTTAGCTTAATCTCACTTAATGGCATCCAGCTCCTCTTTTGTCCTCCCCGATGCTAATAGATTCCCGTCCTTTCACTCGCCACCATTCACATATCTACCCTCCATAATCCTCTTATTCCGGGGTAGCAATTATTTGGAGTATTTTATCAGCAGTATGATTATGATTATTTTCATTATTATTATTCATGCAGGCCGTGCTAAGGGGCCAGGTTGTGGCTGAGAATATATCCTTCCCTCCTACCGGCGCCTCTTATTCTCGCTCCGAATGAGGCTGCCTGCTTTCTTCCAGAGGGGTGGCGAGTTTGCAGGAGTGAAGCCCATTCAGCGAGACACATTTTCTGGGCGTTTGAACATATTGTTGGAGTGAGTGTAATGAGTAGCACCAAATCACCCATCCCGGCTCCTTAACACAGAGAGACATCAAGAATTTGAGGACGGAGGAGAGAGAGGGGGCTAATAATCAAAAGGCCTCCTTTTGCTGTGGAGCAGTAATTACACGGGTGGGTTTTGATCTTTTGCTTGTTGGGGTGATGAATAGGGGAGGAGACGAGGACTGTTTCACTATTTTGTGGCGGCGGCGTGGAGGGTGGAGGGAGCTTTTCAGCTCAGCACCTCGTCAGCGGTGGAGACCCAAACGAGCGTGGTGCGGCGCGACGTGACGTCTGCCGGCGTTTCTATAAGTGAATCACTTCTCAAGTTACTGTGGGATAGCAGGGGACGGCACTAATCAATCTATCAGAGGTTGTAGTGGGCTCAGTTTTAGAGCTAGAGTGAAGATACTGGTATCATATGAAACTAGAAAATCTAATGAATTATTGGTACCAATCATGTCATACTAGCTTGTCGCAAAGGTGGTAAAATAACGCTCCAAACTTACGCTAAATTTTGGCGAGGAAAAACTGGAATGGCCATTTTCAAAGGGGTCCCTTGACCTCTGACCTCTAGATATGTGAATGTAAATGGGTTCTATGGGTACCCACGAGTCTCCCCTTTACAGACATGCCCACTTTATGATAATCACATGCAGTTTGGGGCAAGTCATAGTCAAGTCAGCACACTGACACACTGACAGCTGTTGTTGCCTGTTGGGCTGCAGTTTGCCATGTTATGATTTGAGCATATTTTTTAAGCTAAATGCAGTACCTGTGAGGGTTTCTGGACAATATCTGTCACTGTTTTATGTTGTTAATTGATTTGCAATAACAAAGAGAAACATACGTTCTCATAAAGCAGCATATTTGCCCACTCCCATGTTGATAAGAATATTAAATACGTGTCAAAGCTCACTTTTAGGTACATTTTGAACTGATAAAAAATGTGTGAATAATTTGTGATTAATCGCTATTAATTATGGACAATCATGCGATTAATCGTGATTGAATATTTTAATCAATTGACAGCCCTATACTTTATATAAATGAGGGCAAAATTTGCTAGAAAATGAAAATCAAAAAGTGGTGTAAGGGTTTAATCTTTACAAACTGTGGAGTCAACCCTGTCTCCCAGAAATTAATTTGCAACTAATCTGCAACAGAAAAAAAAAAAAAAAAAAAAACTTTTAGGGGGAGCGTTATGGCGCACAGATTGCAATTTTTATCAACATAATGAGGAAATTAACATATATAATTAACATATCTGGAAAGTCATAACATGTTAATACTGATTTGATCAAAACCACAACTTTTCACTAACCTCAACCAAAGGACTTTTTGTTGCCTAAACCTAATCACAAGCAGAATTCTGGTGTCAAAGTCCTGCACATTGGACGCCCACCATCCACTTCTGGTACGATTAATAAATGTAGAGCTTCATTCAATTGAAAAAAAACAAAAAAAACAAAAAAAAAGTTTCCTATGAACATTATCCAAGCGACAATTAAGTTTCTCATTAGAATGTACAGTAACAAGTTGTATACAAACATCATTTCTAAGAGACAGGATTGGTGGAGAAAAAATCCTTAGTGTAGTTTCTGGGATTCCTCTTTTTTATAAAAACGTATATGTGTTAAATGACGTCCGTTTGAGAAAATAGTCGACTGCTATGCTGTTACACTGCTATGTTTGTACTCGCTACATCAGAAGGAGTTTGCCCCCCTGAGAGGAGGGACATCTGACTTTTATATCACTTCAAACCAGTGAGAAGAGCACAGAGAAAAACACAAATGCCGAAATCTCTCATGTGAAATCAACAAAACTACTTTGGTAATGAGTTCATGTACGTAGTTGCTCATGGTAAGAAACTGAGAGTAGCTTTTCACTGCTCTTAAATATGACACTTTTTATTTGATAAGAGTCCCTGATTTGGGCTTTCTCCAGTTATGGGCCCCCAAAATTGTGACCACCCAACAAGCTACAATACTGCAATCAAACGCACACATACACACACACACAAACACACACGGCCTTGTACTTCTATCTTTGTGAGGACAGTCATTGAAATGATGCATTCCCTAACCCCTTACCCAAACCTTAACCATCACAACTAAATGCCTGACCCCAACCCTAACCCTAACCCTAAACCTAATTCTAACCAGGCCTTTGAAAGTCTGTCCGAAGGTGAGGACTGGCCAAAATGTCCTCACTGTCCAGAAATGTCCTCACTCTGAAGGTGTAAAACTCAAATTGGTCCTCACAAAGTTAGCTGTACAAGCACACACACACACACACACACACACACACACAAACAGTCATTAAAGCTCACACTTTCAATAAGAATCGTCAAAGAAGTCAATCAAAGTAAAAGTAAAAGTAATAAAATGCAATTTATCAAAAACAGGGATTATTATATTTGCTTCATAAAGAAACTGGCTTACCAAATACAGAGTAGATCCATTAGGTTTAAAAAGCTCAAAGGATAATCGTAAGTTATTGCCTTAAATTATTATAAACATGTTACAAATGTTAGAAAAATAACAATTTATATATATATAAAAAACTTATAACAGTCATCAAGTCCGTTCTTAAACTTCAACTTCAAGGTGTCACTTTTGGAATCGTGGAGCCGGAGTGGCGTGGCTAAATCTGGGCAGTCTGCAGACTCCACAGGGGCACAGGGGCCCACCTGAGGCCCCCGCGGAGCTCCAATGCACAGGAGCCAGCTGGGCCTCCATGGGGCCTGGAGACAACAGGGGACATTTGACGGCAGGCGACGACGACGACGTGGAGGAAGAGGAGGAGGCTGCTGAGGTGAGGAGGGACTCCTGGGTGAGGAGGAGCTGACTGGGGCCAGATATGAGGGGCCACCCTCCAGCGAGCAGCAGCCGGGGGACCGGCCCCGCGTTCACCCCCATCCCGACGCTCACCTCCCCCAGCAGCCGCCGCATCTCCTGCAGAGACGAACCCAGGAGGAGGATGTAGTTCCTGGCCAGAACCAAGGTGGAGATCTTGGAGAGCCTGCGGCCCGGAGGAGCTCCCGGCAGGTGGGACTGAGAAGAGGAAGAGGAGGAGGAGGAGGAGGGCGATGGCGAGGAGGCGTAAGGCACCATGACCTCCCTCAGGGCATCCATGGCAATGTTCAAGTCCTGCATCCGCTTCCTCTCCCTGCTGTTGATCTTCCTCCTGAGCTCCTGCTGCTCCTCGGGGCTCAGCTCCCTCTGAGGTTTGGTTGGTCTCTGGCCACTCTCGAGGCCAAGCATGGGCGCAGGATTTAGGCGGGAGCTCAGGTTGAACCCCGGAGGGCAGTGGGGTAAGTCCTGGTGGACAGACCCGGGGCCACAGAGAGGCAGAGACTGCTCCTGGGCCCTGATCACTGGGTTCGACAGCACGTTCATAGTCTGTTCAGAGGTGTGCTATCTTCAGAGTTCAGCGTTCTTCAAAATGTCTTCAGCAAAAAGATAAAGTTTGAGATACAAACCAAAAATAGCAAAAAAAAATATTTCAATTCTGCTTTTTAAAAGAAAAAAAGTCCACAAAGTGCAAAGATCAAAGCTTCATTCCCTCCACCTGTTAATCTCCCCTTTGCTCGCAGAAAACAGCCGGCATCCAGCACAATCAATGACGAGTCACCAAACGTTTTTACTTTTGGCTTCAGAGGTTTCTGGCTGCAACAAGTGAGGGAATGAGAGCTTCCTAAAGTGGCAGCTCAGTTTTATCTCATTTCCACAGCTGCGTGCGGTGAGAAGGACAGCTCACACAGTGGAAAAGTGAGCTAAATGCTCCCCTCACACACCCCCCATCACCCCATCCTCCAACCTCAGCTCAACTCCTCCCAGACACATGATGTGCTCTTTACAAACACACATATTCACGTCTGACTTTTATTATGTTTGACAGTTAAATGATAAACAACGAGTAGATGGTGACAACACCAGCAGAATGTCATTGGAAAAGATATTTGATTTTTATTGGTTTGTGGATTATTTAGTTAATCCTGTAGGTAATTTCTATGAGATCTGTTTGAAGAGAAAACCATGCACAAGAGGACTATAAGCACAATTCAATGTTCAACACTCAATTAAAGGTCCCATATTGTAAAAAAAAATTAGTTTTTCATGTCTTTTATATTATAAAGCAAGTTTAAGTGCTTTATAAATACGGTTAAACTATCATAACGCTCAATATACGGAGAAACACACACAGCCCGTATTCAGAAATTGTGCGTTTGAAACAAGCTGTTAGGATTTCTGTCCATTTGTGATGTCACAGATACACAATATTTAGACCATTACACGGTTTTAAACGTAAACATTCTAAATGTGTCCCAGTTTATTTCCTGTTGCAGTGCATGTAAATAAACATCAGCTGACAGGAAGTAAACATGGACCCAAACTGTTGCTTAGCAATGCGACTCCGCTGCAATTCCGTTGAAATGCACTAAAACGGAGCGTTTCAGACAGAGGGTGAATACAGGTACGTATATTCAGGCAGACAGTATGAGGAAAATAAAGTTTTTTTGAACATTACAGCACGTAAACATGTTCTAGTAGAAACACAAAATACAAGTATGAACCTGAAATTGAGCACGATATGGGACCTTTAACATGTACAGTTAAGTCCATAGAGTTTTGAAATCTTTTGTTTTGAAAGTTTTTTTTATTTTTTATAATTTTGTATCAATCCATGAGGAGCTTCAACATTAAAACTGGTTTTATCAAGCTCAGATAACAATAACAATGAAGTTAAAAACTCCCATAAACTTACATTTCCTGTGTTTTCAGACAGCAATCATAAAGAGGCAGTTTTTCAGGCTGTACTGGAACTTCTATATTTGATATGATCTTTTTACTGCTGTTATCTTTGCCAGGACACTTGTGTAAAAGATCATTTTAATTTCAGTGAGGCTCTGTCAGCGTTAAATTAAGTTATCAAATATAAACCACCAGGGCTGTCAAAGTTAACGCGATAATAACGCGTACATTTTGAAGAGATAAAAAATGCACGATAAATCGTGATTAACTATTTTAATCGATTGACAGCCCATTGACACAACATCGGCAATTGACAACGAGGTCAAAATGCTATGATTACAAGAAGCATTTGGACAAAAATGTTGTGAAATCTTTGAATTAAATGGTAAATTAAAATTGTTGTCAATTTTTCGTAATTAATTCCATTTGTGAGAATCCTTGGATTTCTAAATAGTTTTACCAAGGCCAGATGAAACATTTGGGCTATCTAAATAAAAAAATTGTGTGTCCTCGCATCATATTTTCTTGGGCTTTTTTTGTTTTTTTTACCTAATCAGAGTAAAGTCAGTAAAGACGCAGTACAGTAGAGGATGATCCCCAGGTGGTGGGGTATTGCAGGACACATTAATGAATACCAGGAAACAAGGACTTTGTCATAACTATGACAAGTTGTTTACATGACAAGATCAATTTGACCGTGACGTCCTTTTGTACAATTTCACTTTTTTATGACCAAATTGCTGCAAAACTAGCACCAGTCCCGTCAGCCTCAGCTGCCCTTACAAAAAAGAAGCTTATTCAAGTATGCTATTAGTATACTTCTTTTAAAATTTAAAATAAGAGAGTACGCTTTCAGATTACTTTTTACGTACTTATCAGAGATGAACTTAACAAAATTATACTAAAGTATACTTGGCTTATACCGAAAGTCTAAGTGTACTTGGCAAGTATACAGAAAAGTGAAAGTATATTTGGCTAATAAGTTAACTTACAAGTGTAAAAAACTAAACTAGTAGTTTACTGAGAGTATTCTTTAAAGTATGCTTTCATAACTAAAACGTGGGCTACAAGTATATAACTAGTAAACTAACAGTACCCATAAGTTGACTTGTAGTATAGTTCATATCATAGTTGCAGTGCAAAATACAACTTGGATGTAAACTAGTTGTGAACTCTAAGTTTACTACTTTTACATTTAAAACACACTTAAAAGTATACTTTTATAAACTAAAAAAGTGGACCAATTTAGAAGTATTGAAGTATTGAAGTAGTATACTAGTACATACGTATTACATAAAGTATACTTAGGATTATACTTGAACTATACTCAAGTTTATATCATAAAATAAACTTGAAGTATACAAATTTTTCACAAGGGTGCACTTTGTCTTTAGTGCTAATTAGCAAATGTTAGCTAACAAATAAATAAAGATGTGGTGAACGTGATAAAAAAATAGCTGCTAATCATTAGCAAGTTAGCATTGCCATTGTGAGCATGTTAGCATAACGATGTTAGCATTTGGCCCAAAGCGCCGCTGCGCCTCACAGTAGCTGTAGACTCTTGTTAGCACCTGATGACATGAGCAACGTTGCTTTTTACTTTTTCTTTGTGTGAAGTTAAATGAAAGCGCACACAAGAAAAACACAACATTGTGGGCTTAATGGAATGTATACCTCAACAGCCGTGGTGCAACTCGGAAGCCATTCAAATCGTTTGTTATCTGATGGAGGGGCAGGTATTAACAGCATTAGCGTGGGTATTAATCGTGTCAGAGAAGAGTTTTGGCAAACAGTGAATGGACGCATCATTGTGCGCCGGGAGTTAATTGATGGTTGTGAGGTAGAGGTTATTGTTGCTCAGGGTTCTGAGTGGCTACGCTAACCAAATTGGCTGGCGGAGAGCTGGGCACGGTTCCAGACAGCCAGACAACAGGCCAATTGACTCCAACCACAGGTGAAGCTGGCTTGGGGCACCGAGCAAGGCTGGAAACCTCAAATGTGCCATTCATGAGCCACAAAAAGACCTCAGCATCACTCGGTTGCACAGGGAGGCCTGGCCGTCCTCCTCCTTTGCACCCCCCCAACCCCCCTACTCCTCCTCCTCCTCCTTTTTCTTGTAAAGCCCATCTGAGCGGGAGAAAGGGAAGGCAGGGGGAAGTGGGGAAGGACAGCACCGTTACAAACAGAAAGCAAGTTGTTTACGATGAAAGCAGAAGGAGATGCAGGGAGGAGGAAGACCCTTTCTTTTCTCCCCAGCCGCTCTTCGCTTGTCGTTCAACAAGTGAAAGATGTGTGTGGAGGCGCTTCCCTTCCTCCGCCAGTGGTCCGGTGGCGTCCGGCTGGTGCTGCGATTGAAGCTGAATGGACGAGTGCAGACGGACAGGAAAGGGAGGGCCTCATGAAAAGAGCCAGGCGGATGGCCCTCGCACCTGCAGGAGAACAGAGTGCAGGCAGCCAGGATGAATGTGTGCACGTGTGTGTGTTTGTGTGTGTGTGTGTGTGTGTTTGTGTGCGTGCCTTTGAGCTCAATTTGATTTCTAGTGCCAGCGCAACAATGAGGGGTAATAAACCAAGTAATGAAAGAAAACAAGCCATGATGGTTTTGACTGTATTTTGGGGATCTGGTTTCGGTGTCAAGAGAGAAAAAGAGGACACCTGCAAGGAGCCACACATGCAGAAGTCAGAAAAGAGGAGAAAGAAAGAAGCTGGTGTCTACCAGAAAAGCGCACCTCCCCCACTTTTTTTTTTTATACCCACCACTTACCAGGGTAAAGAAAAGTGAGCTTGATTTGGGGCTGCAGCCCAGCATCCGCCTCTGCAGCTTCCAGGCTCCTTTTGATGAGGCTGGACCAGGGCAGGAGCACCGGTGGCTTCAGGGCAGGGGGAAGACTAGTGTCTTTATGGTGGAAGGAGTACTGTCCATCTGGGCAAGGCCGTCCAATGGTGGGTCTGCACCTGGGAGCTAAATGCCTCGTCTGTGTGCAGCCATTTCCTGCGGTTGACAGACAGGAAGACACCTCAGCCAAACTCCTGGGTCAATGTATTCCCCAATACAGGATGAAAACTACACCCAGAGTGACACCACTGAAAAAAAGATGGTTATGAATTCTTCATCAAAAGGGACTGAAATAAACATGAGTTTAAACTTTTTTTTTTTCCTTCTGTGTTTTTGTGATGTTGTGATAATTTAGAAGCCATAAATCTCCAGTATTGAGGCGTATTTTCTTTTGATTTTTTTATATTGCTTTCTCGATTTAAATCAAATATTCCAAGGATTAATTACTGATTTTAACCAAGATTTTTCATTTACAAGTTTACAATAAATAAGGCTGATGGCCCACCATTTGATTCTGGGGGATAGGAATGGAAGCAAAAATTTGCTGAAATGAAAGTGAGCTTGTAATAATTCACCTGATTCAGTATAAATAATAAGGATTTACTGATCCGGCTTTTTCAGTACCGATACGATAGCAATACCTGGGCTTTTGGTATTGTCCGATACCGAGTACCGATCCGATACCAGTGTTTAATTAATAAGCTGTATGCCTCACTGTGTGGAAGTGTCTTGGATTATTCTTTTATGTGTAAGGTAACATCAGGCTGGACTTAAACATTACTTTCCTAACTTTTGTAAAACAAAATGTAATAAATATAAATGTACTGAATTGTTATTCTTTATTAAAATAATAAATCGTGCACCAGCAACTTGGTAAAAAATCTTCAAAATCAACAGGAATTCCAGTTCAAGTGTAAACCTTTTTAATGCAGCAACGAATTGGTAAAACATTAATTAAAATTCCTTAATATAATGTATATAGTATATAAACATAGAATTGAATTGAATTGAATAGATCAGCTCCAGTGTCACCGATACCCGATCCAGCTATTTTAGTCAGTATTGATCCAGATATCCGATCCAGTATCGGTGCATCCCTAATAAATAAATACAAAATAAAAAGTAAGCCAAACGTCAAACTAAATTGTAAACTAGAGAGTGTATTGTTCAGTGTAATGTGATGTAAGAATGTTAAATTTCAAAATATTTCCACTGAAGTTTGTATTATTATTTTTTTGAATTTGTAATGCTCTTTTAATGTTAACAAATAATCACTGATAACTTCACATTTTATTCTGAGGAGGAAAATAAAAAGCTAATCCTGAGTTTGGACCACCAGAGCAGAGCAGGCGTTTCCTCGTTGAAACACACACAAAACAACCTCCATTGGCTCTTTAATTGAGTACAAATTGGCATAATTATAAATCCACCTCAGTGGATATAAAGAGACCGTTTCACAAATGAAGTCAAGCCACAGGCTGGCTGCTGCTGGTCCAGACACAATCTGAACTTAATGGAGTCAATTTACATCAGGTGTCTGATTGAGCTCTTTTGTGCATCACTTGATGGAGTGTCGATGTGTTCGCTGCCTCGGTGGGAGGACTTATGTTGTTAATGTCTGAAGAAGGCTCTACAAAATTGGGACAATTACGCGGCTATTTTCTGTGTCCTTATCTGTTTGTCACTGACTGTCTCTCTTGTTGCTCAAAAGCTCCTGGATTAAATAAAAAATGCATTTCTCTGATTGGCTAGCAGCAATAAGTCCTCCTAGCTGGTCAACCCAGCCGTCCAGCACACAGGTATTATACCTGCCCCATTCCTGCATTGACACAATACAGTTTTTTTTCCTTAGCTACTAATCTCACTCACTTCTTAGACTCTCATACTGTGCACAAAGATCTGAAAACAAATACTTTTCAGTGGTGAAAACCCACATAAAATGAAAAAAGGGACACAATACAGATGAAAGTACACAAAAAAAACAAGACTCATTCAAATCTGTGAAGAATAAACAACAATTCTACCAAATGTGTGTTGCCATGATTGCAAGTTTTTTTTTACCAAAAAAGGTCGAAAGACTGTTCGCAATGTTTCCCAATCGCTCCCTCTTTCTATTTAAAAAACTCCGATCCAACCACTGTTAAAGCTAGGCTTGGTAATCCTTCAGAAATTCTAATTAAAAATATTTTTTGTTACATTTGTTGAAATTCTTTCATTACATCCTGACAGCAATCATTAAATGAAATGCTCTGACAAAAAAAGAGAAAGATCGAGTAAACTAAAATAAGCCCATCCAATCATACCTGACTGCCTGTGCACACTCATTGTGCATCACCATAGTCTTACACAAGCTGCTAGCTTGACAGCTGTGAGTACTAACAATAGTCATATTGGTTGTTTACGTTCATAATGATAATTTTGGGGGAGTGGCTTTAGAGGGAGGCCTGAAGGGACTGACTGTCAGTCTCTTTCAAGCTAGATTTAGGGACTTTTGGAACTAGTGCTGCTAGCTATACTTTTATTGGAAAAATTGTTAAAATCGAGTGTACCCTTGCTAGTTTCTTAACTTTACTAAGAGCCCTGGTCAAAACTTGAACAAATTTAAATTTAAAATATAATTTTGCAAATTACACCAGACTCTCAGAGAGAAAGCATTGAATTTGAGTTGCAATAAAACCCTACAAAATCCTGTTTGGATTAATAAACTTTTTTCACAGAATAGTTAACCAGATCATTAAATGAGGGGGTGCACCTGCTATGGGCTTTACATCCCAAACTGCCTTCTGTTTACAATGTGCACAGAGAGTCTAATGAGAAATTAACAGTTGCCAGTGACTGATTTTCTCCATGTGTCCCTGCGGGCAAACAGGTGCAAAGCAGCAACAATGAAAATATAACAGAACGGGACTTTTCAGAGGGGAAAAGGCTGCTCGACATCAAGGCAGGAACGGAGGACACACTCGTCTATTCGCCCTAACTCCTGCTCTGTGAGGCCTGGCCAAAGACATGAGAAGATTACAAGCTGTTAATAAGGTGGAACCAATCGGCTGAAGGTCTGCTTTTGTCCTTCCCCAGCATGCTTTGTGAGCGCTGCCCTGGGATAGTCGGCATTTGGTGCTGATCATAGTGTGGAAGGGATAATGAAGGTGGGAGGGGTAGGAGGTTTTAGCCCTCGGGCCCTTTGTGAAAGAGAGCCTAAATGCTTCACTCTCAATAGCTGCACACGCTCAGTTGGTCGCGGTTGTTTAAATACAGATGGACATTTGCCACATTCATATTTTGGGTTGCTAAGTGCTCCACTGACACTTTCTTGTCTCAACGTTTTATTGTTGATTTGTTTGCTTGTTTTGTTGTGTGTCAAATTAAAAGCCTGAAAATCCTCCAACAATTTAAACATATTCCTGATTGTTTAAGTTTTACATCGATTTGCTTTAGGGCTGTCAATCGATTAAAATGTTTAATCACGATTAATCGCATGATTGTCCATAGTTAAATCATGATTAATCACAAATGAATTGTTTATCTGTTCAAAATGTACCTTAAAGGGAGATTCGTCAAGTATTTAATACTCTTATCAACATGGGAGTGGGCAAATATGCTGCTTTATGCAACTCTGTGTATATATTTATTATTGGAAATCAATTAACAACACAAAGCAAATATTGTCCAGAAACCCTCACAGGTACTGTATTTAGCATAAAAAATATGCTGAAATCACAACAAACTGCAGCCCAACAGGCAACAACAGCTGTCAGTGTGTCAGTATTTCAGTCTGCATGTGATTATCATAAAGTGTAAATTGGAGACTTGTGGGTACCCATAGAACCTATTTTCATTCAAGGAGAGTGAAAATGGCCATGCCAGTTGTTCCTCGCCAAACTTTAACGTAAGTTTGGAGCGTTATTTAACCTCCTTCGCGACAAGGTAGTATGGAAAAAAAGTAGCATGGTTGGTACCGATGGATTCCTTGGGTTTTATTTTCGTTTACATATGATACCAGTATCTTCACTCTAGCTTTAAAACTGAGCCCGCTACAACCTAAAAATCAGAAGTTGCGTTAAAGAAATTAGTGGCGTTAAAACAAATTTTTGTTAACTTTGACAGCCCTGATTTGTTTGCAACAGTCAAACCAAAGCACTCTAACCTTTCGTTGCAGCCATTTAAAATAACCCCAACTCAATGATTGTCTATTGTCATAGCAGATGTTCCTCTCTGAAACAATGCCACCAGGGATTTGTAGGGGTGGCTGCTAATAGGAAAGTGTTAGTTAACCCGTCCCCCCACAAAGTATCCTTAAAACCCCCCAATCCTATTTAACCGTGACAATGATGGATTCACAGACACTAAACTTCCACAGGAATCCTCGTCCAAAGTCAAACACAGAGCTGCTTCTTCTTCTCACCGAGCGATCAGGAGCACCCCCTAGTTAAAGTCTAAATGTGGAAAGGGGGGCGGGTTGAGATGTTTCTTTTTGGGGTTTTATTAGCGGTACAAGGCCAAGGGTGGGATTTCAGAGGTTATCCCCATCTGTATGGAGGGCGGTGCAGCGAGACCAAAGTCACTGTTAAAGTGAAAGCTGATAGCAGTATGATGGATGAGGATACACGTCCCAGAAATTGGACTACTGAAAGTGAAGCAGTTCAGCGAGGGAAAAAGGGGAACAGGCATTGAATGTGTTGTTGCCAAATAAAGAGACTACAACAAAAACGGGCCGCAGGGTGGAAATGTGGGGTTCATCTTTGTGATCCAATGGCAGACATTTCTTTTTTTGAACGTTTAATCAAGCGACACAACTTTGACTTCAACAACACCCACTATACTCTACAAGTCTACAAACTCTGACAAACCTTTTCCTGTCTCATTTTAAAGGATGAATCTGGTTTCAATTTGGGTTTTATATTCTTAGCTTTGGCTGTCGTGTCTATCAGTAAGAATGACATTGTACTTATCAAGATAAATGCAGCAACATCACTAAAGAGAAGTCAGATGGAAGAAACACGAGCAGTCGGGTGATCAGACAGGTTGGAAACTAACCTCCAGGTTAGCCAAACTTATTTGGAAGAGAAACTAAAGTGAACGGTAAAATGAGTCTGTAAAAACCCATCACAGTCTGAACCAATAACACAGTCCAAGGTCTCAGCAATTCATTTGGAGAGCACCTTGTTACCTTAAGCGTTAGAGACGATGGAGAAAAAAAAATATAACCAAAACTGTAATAAACAGGAATTTAAGAATTTAAGAATCTGATTGCAGTAATGAGCAGCTCAGATAAGATATTTTAATTGGGTGTCTGGTCTTACAATGCAGGATAAAGTGAGAGGTTCAGAGATTTGTGAAGGTGAGTAGTGTTTTTCCTTCTTCTGAAAGTTATCGACACAATGTGACTACATTTTAAAATGCATGTTTTTCTCTGACCATCCGTCCAAACAAAGGTGCCAATTTCTAATAATTTTTGAGAATACCCGTCAGACTCCAATCTCTGGACCCATCGGCTATTGGTCTGATGACGGATAAGCCTCTGGGGCCAAGGGACTGTATCTGTGGGGTTGCGGAGATATCCGGGCCACGACTTCCTTTTCTGTGCGCTGTTCATTGTTTACAGTCCAATTAGCAATTTGAGATTTACAGTTTACAAGCTAATTTAAACCCATAAAAAGTTACAATACTACTTGTACTACAACAGGAAACGCTTCCAATACCCAAACCGTGTCCCATTGCCTAGAGAGAGCTATTATTGGGACCCTAAATCGTCGGCCAGACAGGAGCAGCTCAAACTCTGAGTGCAGCGAATGTGAGGTATGTGCAGTTATTCAGCCTTCCTGTGTACATCACTGTCAAATATATTGCAAAGTTGTTATGTTATCTACATTTTCGTGGACATAGCCTGGTTAGATTTGACCCCAGATGCCACCCTTTGGACACGTTTCGCGCTCCGCACAGCTGGGAAGATGCCACGAGGCAGAACCCGGACACGCTGCAGGGATCACACCTCCCAGCTGACTGGGGAGCACTGAGGTGAAAGATACTGCTGGGGAGAGGAGGTGTCTGGTGCTAATTTCTCTAATTTGCTACGCCATGAATGAACGGATGCTAATGGGATCAGTGGATGAATGAAAACTTTGCTCAAGGCAGAAAACTTTCTCTGACCACACTCTTTCTACTATTATTTTTTTGTGTTCAACTATGGTCCGTTTCTATGTATCTTTAACCTCTTAAGCACAAAAGTTACGTCACGATCAGACAATGACGAATATAAGTTCACGTCTAGGAAACTAAGATTTTTTTTAAAAGAAATACTTCAGATGTCTTGTGCAGCATTTTGTTAACATTTTCTCAAAATTTGGGGTCCTGAATAGAACCCTCAATATATACAGTATATAGATATACAATATATCTATATATATATATATATATATAAGGAATCCATCGGTACCAACCATACCATACTAGTTTTTCGCAAAAGAGGCTAAATAATGCTCCAAAAGTACGCCAGAATTTTGGCGAAGAAAAACTGTCATGGCCATTTTCATAGGAGTCCCTTGACCTCTCAGCTAAAGATATGTGAATGCAAATCGGTTCTATGGGTACCCACGAGTCTCCCCTTTACAGACATACCCACTTTATGATAATCACATGCATTTTGGGGCAAGTCATAGTCAAGTCAGCACACTGACACACTGACAGCTGTTGTTGCCTGTTGGACATTGCATATCTTTCTTTATGCTAAATGCAGTACCTGTGAGGGTTTCTGGACAATATTTGTCATTGTTTTTTGTTGTTGTTAATTTATTTCCAATAATGAATATATAACCTCATTTGCATAAAGCAGCATATTTGCCCACTCCCATGTTGATAAGAGTATTAAAGAAGTAACAAATCACCCGCACTCACAGATAGTCTTTTTTTAGTTTAATCTGGGCAAACAAACGAACGCGTTTAAGCTATAAGCCGTCATCAGCGTGATCACTGAAGACTTAATGACAGTTTAAATATTTCAGGTGAAGTTCAAATCTCCCTTTAAGGTACTTTTTGAACAGATAAAAAAATGCACGATAAATTTGCGATTAATCACGATTATTCATGCGATTTATCGCGATTAAATATTTTAATCGATTGACAGCCCTAATTCTTTTTCTTTTACTTGTGATTTATTGCACGAGCAGAGGTTGCACTCACTTGCAGAGTTTAAAAGGTTAAAGTGATCTGTTCATGTTGGGAAACCTTCTCTCCCACTTGTTTCATGAATAGGGAACCTCATTTTGCGTGACATTGTCCTGATTTCCCAAAATCTTGCCACACCAGGCTGGCAGATGGATGCTGTGGATGTAAGATGATTCTTTCAGGCGTTGATGGACACATCTGTCAGCCTATACACTCTATATCACACACACACACACACACACACACACACATACACACACACACACACACACACAACCCCCCTCCTCCCCTTGAGACAGCCCAGAATCTCTGCGCTACGCCTCACAACCTCCTCCTGCAGCTCATTCGCCTCCCACTGTGCTCCTGCTCCTCACAGCGCATTCAAATCCCCACTAAGACCTGAGAGATCAGACTGAAGCAGCCACCACTCTCCCTTTTCTATTCAGCCTCCACTCTGATTAAACTGCAGCAGGTTTATCACAGATGTTGTCCAAACTCACGACGGGCCTCCCACCGAGGACTGTTAACTACCAACAGTGTGATAGCAAGAGACCAAGACGTTATTTTATTGATTAAATGGTTAAATAGAGACGTAAAAGTGAAAAGAAAACATCATTTTGATGTCCATCCTACTTGGTTAATCAGATGACAGCCATGTGGACTGTGGTGCTAATTTGATTTATGAAACAGGGGGACCCCAGGGGAGGTAACAACTCAGAGAGCAGACATATGTTGCAGTGCAACATGATAGCAGGCTTCAGTAACTTGACAAATTGGGGTTGTAGTTATTAAAACATCTCATGGCTGCTGTGGAGGCTGAAAAAATCACAGTGGATTGGCTAAACCACAAAGTGACTAGACGACGTTGGACTGAAACCCTGTGGTAAGACAGAAAGTGTGTTGCCAATAAAGCCCCTTTCCCACTGAACAAAAAAACCCACCAACATCTGGCTTTTGTCTTTAGTAGGAAAGGTTACAATCGGCATTCATATCCGACTTGGACAAATGACTCTGCAGTACTTACAGGTATTTATTGGCCCCAGTTATTATAATTTATTAACATACAAAACATACAATTAATACTCTTGCCTCAAAGTCACCAGACTCCAGTCAGACAACAGTCATTTTACCTCGCTTATTGACGATAAAAACACACTTCCCTCAAACTCGGCAGAAACAAAATAAAACTCATCATCTTGGTTTGCCTTTCCACTCTTCCAGCAATCACCCACTGTGATTTGAGAGTTTGAAAGAGAGACTGAATAAGTAACAGATATTAAAAAAAAAAAAGTAACCACCGTAACATTTTCACCGTTTACTAACACTGCTTCCGTGCAACACATTCTCACCTCCAACTCGTCAAATTTGGTCGCCACTTGGTTAGTGCCCCTCGGCATCGGAGACCCGACGCACGGGGTACCCCTCTTGCGTTACTTTTGGACGGACAAGGGACGACGTGTCAATATACGCTCGTTACATGCATAGTGTCCTTCCAAAATAAACTTCAGTTTTCACAGGAAGTTAGGTTTAGGCAACACAAACACTTATGTAGGGTTAGGAAACGGTTGTGGTTGACATTAACTTCACTGCCTAGCGACTTATTTAAGACAGACTTGACAAAATAAGTCAATGTTACTTTTAGTTTCACATTGGACACGAATGGCAGTTTCCTGGTTTAAAGTCGTGTGTTTGTTTGACCCATCCACCACCGCTCCCGCCTGCCCACCCACCCTAAGCGGACTATCACCCTATTAATGCTACGTCAGTTGCTCTGACCATCGAATAACGCCGCGGGTGGGTTTACATTGGAGTTAGTTGAAAGCCCGGTTCGTCACGTACAGCACTGTTGCTAAAGAGCGTCTCCGTGCGTCGGTTTCTGATGTCGAGGGGCAGTTACCAAATGATGAGTTTGGAGTGAGAACGGCTTGAATTATTGGCATGGTTACATACACTACATGACCAAAAGTATGTGTGTATGCCCTAACATTACACTCATATGTCATTCCAAATTAATGGGGCATTAATCAGCTGCTATGTCAGCCTCCACTTTCAGGCTTTCCACCAGATTTTGAACCTGGCTGCAGGGATTTGCTCCCATTCAGCCACACGAGCATTAGTGAGGTCCAGTACTGATGCTGGGTGATAAGGTCTGACCCACAGTTGGTGTTCCACTTCATCCCAGCGGTGTTGGATGGGGGGGTTGAGGTCAGGGCTCTGTGCAGGCCAGTCAAGTTGTTCAACACCAAACTGAAAAAACTATTTCTTTATTGGATAGCAGTGTCTTATCACTTGATCATTCTGTCATGGCAACCGTCCTCCAGCAGCTCAACAGACTGAAGGATGACAGTAATGGGAACTTATTTTGTTACTTAATTCGAAGCTTATATGTTTCTCAGATTGGGGGGCAGGTGCACACACACCACACCGTATCAGTCTCCTGAAAAGGCATTTAGGAGGCCCTCGTTCTGGAGTCATTCAAAGTGCTGTCCACCCATCAGGCAACTGGTCCCCGTGGCCCCCAGCACACCCCCCCTGAGACCTCTGTGTTTCTGCATTGGTTGATTCATGTTCCCAGTCCTGCACTCCTCAGATTCACTTTGATGTTTAATCCCATCCTGACTGTGTCCTCCTTCAGTCCGCCGAGCCGCTCGGCCAGTCATGAATATCCAAAGGTCTGCTTACTTGACAGGATTATCCCTCTTTTCAAAGCCACTGGGGACGATTCTTCAGCCACAAGCAACACACTCAATGGATCTTCTGCTCTCTCGCTTTGTTTCTCTCGCTTTTCCTTTACTCTCACTCCCTTCTGTCTTTGTCCCTCTGGGCTTTTTACTAAACACATTGATCCACCCGATCGAGGAGTTCATCTGCTGCTGTTCATAGATTATTGAATCGACACACGGACACACAAGCATTGTTGAGTTCTTACGTATCTAGTGTTGCGGAAATATCCAGATGAATTTGGAAATTGAATAAAGTACCTGCTCCTCTACAAATTTTTGAGTATCTTATTGTGAATAACATCACATGGTGAAGTCGGTACGCAGAAAAGACATAAACAATCCTTTATTGGAATGGATTCAGAATCTGATGTAACTTCCCCATTGCAAACTTTGGTTGCGAGCAGCTGCATTGCAAATCTCACCAAAGCTGCAGGTTCTTGGGTCCAGTTTGCAAATCCATAACTGGCCCATTATCAGCAATGATCTCTAATTGCTAGTTAACACTATACACGACGTTAGCCCTGATTTTCCGCTCTCTGACAGTTTTTGGAGCTCCCAGACAAAAGCCCCAGATCAGAGGCAAATCGGCGTCGGCTCGCCGCTCGCACATCGGCGCTCGAGCGTCATGTGTGAACTGTTCAAAGACACAAGCCGAGAGGCTCACAGATGCATCGCAGACACATTCCAGATAGCTAGCATGCTAATATCTGGACCTGTAAAGCAACTCCGGCCACGAGCTACAGCCAATGAGAGCGCAAGACACAAGTTGAGGGGAAACCTGGAGGAGGAGGAGGGGCCGCCCGTAACAGCAGGAACTTACTGTATGCGTATATTGCAACACGGTGCAAAGTTGTTGTTGCACCTAGAGCAGGGGTCTGCAACCTGCGGCTCCGGAGCCACATGCTGCTCTTTAGCCCTTCTCCAGTGGCTCCCTGTGGATTTTTAAAACATTAGTGGAAATTAATAACTGTTTTTTGTTTACATTTTCAATTTTAATTATCATTGTTGTAGGTCTACGGAAAGACGGTATTAGGTCCACATTGAGGAAAAAAAATAAATCCGAGATTTCGAGAATAAAGTCCTAGGTTTACGAGAAAAAAGTCGTAGTATTATGATAATAAAGTCATAATATTATAAAGTAGTAATTTTACGTGTTATTTTCTTTTTTTCTCGTAAAGTTATGACTTTATTCTTGTGATATTATGACTTTATTCTCGTAAACTTCTGACTTTTTTCTTGTAATATTATGACTTTATTCTCATAATATTAAGACTTTTTTCTGGTAAAGTTATGATTTTATTCTTATAATATTACTACTTTTTTTCTCGTAAAGTTATGTCTTTATTCTCATAACATTACGACTTTTTCTCGTGATATTATGACTTTATTCTGGAAATCTCAGATGTTTTTTCCCTCAATGTGGCCCTAATACTCCGTAGTACATTTGCACTTTGGCCTTCACTGCATTAGACATATATACTATATACTTAGACTACAAGCTGTGTTACCTTCATCACAATGCTCAAATATTTTGCGGCTCCAGACAGATTTTTTCTTTTTTTTTGATAGTAAAGGTTGCTGACCCCTGACCTAGAGGAATAAATAATAAAAAAGACATGTAGAAATGGATGAAACTGGTGGAAACAGGCTACTTTGTGAACACCATTATCAGCAATGTGTCTCACGCATGGTATCATGTCATTTACCGTGTATTTCTCGCGTGTATTTTCATCACAAAACGTAGTTTGGAGACCTCATCAGGGATTCCTCCCGGTGAAGGATCTTGCAGTGGGTGACCCCCTGTTGCCGGTCAGTCATGTAGTGTGAAAACCACGACTAATACAAGACAGCAAGTTGTGTAGCGTGAACAGTACTGCGATCTGATGACTTTGAAAGTCGTGTAGTGTGAACTAGGCATTAATCATTCCCAACCCAACCTGTTAATGTGAGACCCTCAGTGGCACAAGCCTCTGAGCTCTCCGCTTGGGACCCTCCTTTCCTCATTTATGCATATAAAGAGACAGTTAATGACAGCAGAGTGATGACATCATTGTGCAGTTCGACTAGGAATCCCAGCAAAGGGAGTGAGAACGGTGGAAACAAAATTCCTTTACCCTTAACTTTTAAATATTACAGCGAGCGTTTGGAGTCTTTTTTGTGTTCGAGTGTGGACGGAGATATTTTGTAAAACGAAGGTCGTGTAGACAGGAGGGGAAAATATCTGTTTTTAAAAATATCTGTATACATGTAGACAGGCATTAAGACCTCACTAGCCCCTCCCACCGCCGCCGCTGGTGTGTTAGAGTCCATCACAGTGTGTAATGGCGGTTTAGGATGAACAGATGAGACTGAGTTGGAGTAAACATCAGTCCCATGGGAAAGAGTGACCTCTGAGGTCTCATATTCACCTTAGAGCTCCATCTATTCCCGTGTAAGTGTTAAATCCTGCCTTTGTCTCTGACAGCTTCTCTGTTTGTTTATCTCCTCTCTCTCATTCCCCCTTTGCTGCATCATAGACTCTGTTTCTCTTTCTGTTATTCCGCCACCTTTGATGCGTCCCACCGATCTTTAATCCTTTCAGCTAACACAACGTGATGCGCGGAGCCGAAAGGGTGTACATCTGTGCGGTGTTTTCCAGAAGGTTTAAATCCAGTTACAACAGTGTAAGACCGATGCTCCCCTTCTGTCCAAAGTTATGAATATTTAAACTGTCACAGAATCAAACCTCACACTCGCAGCATCAATGGATAAGTCAGCCTGCCACCAACGGTGGATAAGGAGCTGTTTATTCAAATCCAGTCACAGGGATGTGAAGCCCAGCTTCTATTGGCCAGAGTGTTCAGGCAGAGCTGAAAAGATGCTACTCAGTCAGTTTCTCTTTCAACTTTATAGCACCATGTTTATCTGGCTGAATAAGAGGAAAACTCCCTCATGAGTGTTGTGTGATTGCATCAACTTCTTCCAAAATGTCTCCAACATAAGAAGACAAAAGGTCTCAAATATGCCGTGGTATTAAATAAGAATGGGAATAAGAAGAAATTTGATAAATGAATGCAAACACATAACAGTCTTGTCAGAGTGGGAGTGGATGGTGGGTAAAGTGCAGGACTTTAAAGTAAAATATTGTAGTTTTGATTGAATATCGTAAACATACCCCTCAAGATTAATTTTGAATATTCTACCAAGACATAAAACGTCAGGGTAGGTGTGAGTTTTGCACTCAAATTTTGCATCCGCTTGTGTCTTTGCATTGACTTTAAATGCAATCGCACCACCTTCAAAAAAATTGCTTGCTGGAGCACTGAAGCATGTTCCGGAGGCTTGTGGTGGAACATCGTCTTACTGAGACACTTTGTTCTTTCTTTAATCTATCACCCATCTGTAGCTGAATGGTGTCTGTTGTGTAATCACGACTTCCTGACCAGCAAAGCTTGGAGTTTGCTGTTACATATCTTGAGTTATTAAGAGTAGAACGCCCCCGAAGACACCCGATGTAAAGCAACATGTTCTAAGACAAATGATCCTTAAACCATCTTAAGCCTTTATGTGCCATCAAAATGTTAATTCTCAAAACAGATTGTTTTGTGTCAGCCCTCGCTCGGTTCGATCCCGGGCTCCTCCGGTCCACATGTCGAAGTGTCGATATACTGATCCCCACATTGCTCCCGAAGGCTGTACCTGTAAATGAGTATTTAGATCAGATCCTGATGGGCAGCCTCTGCCATCAGTGTATGAATGTGTGTGTGTGAATGGGTGAAGTCTGACATGTGTAAAGCGCTTTGAGTGGTCGGAAGACTAGAAAGGCGCAATATAAATGCAAGTCCATTTACCATAAGTGAAAAACAGTATTCGACCACAGCCACTTGGTGCCTTCAAACGGGGTGGTGTTTACTGTGTTCACGAGAAGAGTCCATATGAACGCCCCCCTCTTGTGGTATTCATGACCTCGTAAGTGGAAAGTTTCTGAAAGTTCCGAGTTCACGAGTTGTGACGTGCTTGTTGATGTTGTCAGAAATGGCGGAGGCCTTGGAAGTTCATTTTTCGCTGCATAATAAGTTAATATATTGTATTTTAGTCGTATATTGTTTTTCTTCCTCAATGGCCATTCCTTCAATTGTTAGCCTCTGTGGCTTCTAGACGCCGACGGTAACGTTAATATTGCCGTTGCTTAGCAGCTGTGATCTCACGACTTAACCACTTGAACGCAAAGCGTATCGTGTACGCGATTTCCCGTGTTGTAAACAAGAGCTCACAAGTTTCATTTGAAAACACCAACTGTCTTCATTTACTGGGACACTTGAATAGAACAGAGCCATCGTTAATGTTAATATTAATATTAATGTTATACCTTTGTGCTGTGAAAAAGGCCCATGGACGCCAATGACCTGGATGATCAGTGTCCTTCAGTAAAGTCCTGAGAGAGTCCACTCACACAGGTGTTTTCACTTCTTCTGCCTGATTGCACCTCTCCTCAGGATTGTGTGGGTGTGTTCAGACTGTGGCCTCTAAACTCTCCTGGCAACTTTGATGCACTTTTTTTAATTGGCACCTTTGTATGATTTGTATTAGTACATGGGAACAAAACACTTCTTCAGATGCACAAAAATGATCAATTTATTGCATATTGACGTCATTGGGATAAGCACAAACCTTTTCACTTTGCTTCAACCTGAGTGGAGGAATAATCAAATGATATGAAAACAACTGAGTGAGTTTGCAGAGCATTGTGGATGTTGAAAAAAATATATATATATATTTATTAAGGCTGTCAACGTTAATGCGATAACGCATTCACATAAAATAACGTCATTAACGCCACTAATTTCTTTAACAAATTAATTCAATTGATGAAATCCATCCATACATCCATGTCATACTAGCTTGTCGTCAAGGAGGCTAAATAACTCTCCAAACTTACGCTAAATTTTGGCGAGGAAAAACTGGCATGTCCATTTTCAAAGGAGTCCCTTGACCTCTGACCTCCAGATATGTGAATGAAAATGGGATCTATGGGTACCCACGAGTCTCCCCTTTACAGACATGCCCACTTTATGATAATCACATGCAGTTTGGGGCAAGTTATAGTCAAGTCTCCCTTTAAGCTACATTTTGAACAAATAAAATTGTTTTTGATTAATTTGCTATTAATTGCAATTAAATATTTTTGATATATCGATGATTGCCAGCCTTAATATACAGTATATATATATATATATATATAAACTCAACAGTATTTTTGATAGTATTTCAGTCACCTTTAGAACAAATGAACAATAGTGGTTGGTGTGTCACCATAATATGGATCCATCTGACTCTGCAGGGGCGGAAGAAGTCAGAGAGGATTTGCTGTTTAATGTGCTGCTGAAGTGGATGCTGTGATGATGTAGGTGTATATACGTAGTATAATACATAATTGTCACAGAAAGCTTGGCATTACATTTAAAGTAGCCTATATAAAGCATGAGTTTATAAGTTCAAATGCACTCTCAGATATTTGTTTCCACCTGCTGAGACTTCTTTTTAAAGACTGATTGTCTCATATAGCTTACCTGTAAATAAACTGTATTTTTTGCCGTATTGCACCGAATGACCTCTTCCTCTCTGAAACGTCCTACAGAACGATGAAGGACTTTGAATAATTCAAATTCCAGTAATGAGACGAATAAACAAATGCGTGCATGAATATTCAGAGAGTTGGTTCGTATATCGTTCCAGCTTCAAAGGCCTTTCGAAAACATTGCAACAGCATGCACAATCTGCTATGCAGCTGCTGTCCTTCTCCTAAAGTCAATCGGCCTTTACTCATCAACCGGCTTCATGTGCACACTGCGCTTCCTTCTCGGCTCGTTACGCGCTCATTTTTGCAGACGCTGACGATTCCAAATGCATTTTTTTCCCCTCTTGTGTTTCCCTCTCATCATTCAGGTTAGACAATCAATATCTATAATATATAAATTCTTTTAGCCCATTACAACATTCTGCAGTTGGACGTACAGCTGCCTCAGTCATCACTGTTTGGTTTGCGTTTGAAATGAAGCTGATTAAAGTCACCTTGTGCGCAACTAACTTTTTAGTTGTGATCATCCAGCAGCAGAGACGATGTCAGAACAAGTTTGTGTCATGAGGGAACACACGTTAATATAACAAGAAATATAAAGATTGTATAAAACAGCTTTATTTTATCCATTAAATCAAAGTAAAATGTTAATTTTCCAACTCAATTATTGTTTTTTATTAAATAAATTCCTGTTTTTATTAGATGGACTTCGTGAATTTATGTAGGACTAATAATTAGATTCAAAGTAATTGTAAAGTCAAATGAACTAAACTGTTTTCTTTATTTCTGACTCTGCACACAGATTTCCCATGAAGTCAATTTTATTTATAAAGCTCACAATGGCCTCACTTATTTAAGAATCCTGAAATAAATCTATGTAATATTTTATTTTAATGAATGATGAAGCCACTGTGATCTTTAAGATGAAAAAAGAGATGGTCCTTTCTACATGCCATTGTTAAACTGTTCTTCTATGGCCAATTGATTTAATAATATTTAATAATTAATTGATTATTTTAATTATACAAAATATAATAATAATAATAATATGTTGAGTGCTTCAAAATTATAATAATTATGATATAATAAATTTCAGGTGAAATTGGGAATTTGTTTATCGTCCTTCTCTTGTGTAAACTACACAAACATTACACAAATAAATAAATAAACAACAACAAAACATCACCAAAGACTTTTTTCCTTTTTCAATTAATCGTCTTTATTTTACATTTCAAACTTCCAACATAAATCAGAAATTCATCTGAAATTCCCGTCCAAAATAAGTAAATAAATATTTCATTTTTTTATTAAAAAAATAAACAAGTAGTCATTGTTTGCGTCGGACAGAGAATGACAGTCTACTGGGGGGAGAGAGAGAGAGAGAGAGAGAGAGAGAGAGAGAGAGAGAGAGAGAGAAAATAAGGAGAGAGGCAGTTGAATAAGACGGAGAGAATAAAGCAGGTGCAACATGTTGAAGGGTTGGGGGGGGGGGGGGAGTCTTATCCAACACATTAACGAGACTCTAATATATGAATAATCCATCTACATATTTACACTCTATATATCTGTGGTTTTGATTTGTGACCTTTCCCCCCATTGCAGGCCCACAGAAAGGATTCAATTAAGTAATTGTAGACACACACACAGATGTCTGGGGCCGTCAAATGTTTCCAGTAAAGTTGTGCTTTAAGAGACACCTGTTATACAACTGAGGTTAATAACCATAAAACACTAAGTTAGTTGCAAAAAAAACCCCCAGAGTCCCAGTGAGGGAAAACCAATGTTCTTTATACTGGAGCCGTCGACTCAACGGATTCAGCAACACAGATAAATAAAACAGAGTCATAATGTGGAGGAGAGAGAGTCTGTAACAACAAGTTACCCCCAAAGAGTTCGTCTCCGTTCAGTTTTTGGAGTCACTTTTCGCTGGTGAGCCTCGGCATGGTGACTGCGCTCATGCTGGTGACATGCGGAGGCGGGACCGTGCACATGCTGCACGGACACGGCATCCCGCCGCCGCCGACGGCCCAGTGCTGGAAGCTGCTTCCCAGCGGACCGGCACCGGAACCGGCACCGGGCGCTTTGAGGAGTCCGTGATGATGATGATGCGGTCTGACCGAGGTGACCGCGGAGATACCCGGCGCGGACAGAGCCGCGCTGGAGACGGAGACGGCCGGCGGGAGCAGCGGGTGGTGCACCGCCGGGTGTCCCGGGTGCGGGTGCGCCGGGTGCGCGGCGTGGGAGACCGGCACGGGCCCCGCGTGCGTCATGGTCCCGCAGGCCGCCGGGTGGAAGCCGCCGTGTCCGTGGTGTCCTCCGCTGCCGTAGATCTCACTCACCAGCCGCTTCATCTCCTCCAGAGAGTTGCTCAGCATCAGGATGTAGTTTCTCGCGAGCAGCAGCGTCGCGATCTTGGACAGTTTGCGCACAGACGGTCCGTGCGCGTAGGGCATGACCTCGCGCAGCCCGTCCATGGCCACGTTCAGGTCGTGCATCCTCTTCCTCTCGCGGGAGTTGATCTTGAGGCGGATGGTCTGCAGCTCGTTCTCTGACAGCAGCTTGCGGTCCTTCTTGGACAGCCGGAGGGCGAGGGACTCCTCGTCCTCTGCGGAGAGACCCGAGAGACCCGAGAGACCGGAGAGACCGGAGAGACCGGAGAGGCCTCGCAGGCCCGGGATGTCGGACAGGTCGCTCTGCGTGGACGACACGGTACCGGAGAAACCCTGCACGGACTTCTTGAGGGTGGCCAGGTGATGAGCGAAGAGGTCGTCCACTTCTGGAGAGGAGGGTCTGCTGGACACGCGGCTCGTATCTGAGTCCATGGTCCTGGTCCAGCACGGGGTTCTGATCAGAGAGAGAGAGAGAAAACAAGTTAATTTACTGAACCCTTAAAATCCACATCTCATGCCACCAGCGGAACAAATAATATCAACTTTTTTGGTGATAACAAGTTATTGATATTTGATCCGTTTAATTAATAATTAAACGTATGATCCATGTAAACAAAATCTGATTAACTGGAAGCCTTAAAGAGGATCCTTTTTTTTCAACATAAAATCTAGTATATTCATTGCAAATTTGCTTTAGTTTTTTAATCTTTATATTGATATTTGATCATCAGATAAAGGAATAAGACATCAGTGAGTGTCCGACACTATTTCTACTCGCCTCTGGCTCAGCAGAAATAAAGCAGAGCAGCCTCATAATCTCTCTCTCTCTCTATATATATTTAGACCCTAGACACTGATTATCTATCAGAATATCTAAAAACAAATAATCGAACACCTACCGAGAGTGTTTCCAAGCGCGATGGTGAGAAAAACCTTAAACGTCAAATCCACTTGTTACTCCAAATCGCATCTGACAGCCCATTTGGCACGCCTGCGTGCGACCGCTGGCTTTTATAGCGCGCTGCAGCTCACGAGAGGCCGGGTCACCAGGACAACGCCGGCTCTGCTCCGGCGGCCTCCCGGAGACCAATCAGATCCTAGGAGGGGGGGGGGGGGGGGGTCCACCAGCCAC
>CAKAKR010066080.1:68437-103910 GCA_916700685.1 Adelosebastes latens
CCCCCCCCCCCCCCCCCCCCCCCCCCCCCCCCCCCCCCCCCCCCCCCCCCCCCCCCCCCCCCCCCCCCCCCCCCCCGGTCCAAGAGGAGGGAGTGTTTTGAGGGTTCCAGGGGGATTTTTTTTTTCTTCTCCTCTTTGGTCTGAGCTTCAATTCAACAGGCAGCCTGAGATTTGCTTTGGCCAAATGTTACAAATGTTTCGACAACCTGGTCTCTGATCCTCGGGGGTCACCCAGGAGGGCACGGGGGGTACAACGGCTTTACGCCCAGAGATTTAACAAAGCAGCATGGGGATGAATATATTCACACTTGTATTCACTCCCCGGGCCTCCAGATGCTTGTTTTAGGGAGACGACGGAGGACTAGACTGAGCCGCACACCGCCCCAAAAGCAGGCCAGCTGGCAGTTTGTGTCTATAGTACGTCCGTGACCAAACTTGTACGGACAAAAACAGTGTCACGTTCACTGGAGTGATGCTCGTCAGGGGGAAAGATGGTGAAATTATTTCAAGACGGTTGAAAGTTTTTTTTAAAGATGTTTAGAAATTATATTTATTCAGACTGTGAAATTTCACATTTTGTTTTCCATTGATTTAAACAGAATTTAAACAACAAAGTCGCGTAATAATCTGCACACTTTTTCTCCAATTTAAAGTTTTAAGATTTTATTGATTTGATTGATTGATTTGGCCCATTTTTATTTCATTAGTTTCCTTTTAATGTCACACAATAAGCAGTATAAAGAGACACATTTGATTAGTAGCCTATTGTGTTATACTGACAGGTGTTATTTTTGTCCCCCCCCCCACCCCCCCAATTTATATTGAGGCTAAATAACAGAAACACCTCTCTGTATGATGCAATACATTTAACACCACTACAATCTACATCCTCCAAAATGAAGTTGAATCAACACCTCTCTCAGACAGTTTCAACAAAAACCCTTTTTTATCCGCACTGTGGTATAACTGCATTACTTTGAACTAGGTGTACTGTAACAGGACTCGGTGGGGGCCAGGGAAAATAGTGGAAGTAAACACAACAGAAAAACCTAACCCTTATAACTGGTAAACCAAAAACTATCTCAGCCAGGTCGCTAGCCAACTTATATACTTATCATATAATAAAGGTTCACCCTGGAGATCTGGGGGAGAAGTGACTGAGAGCTCCTCACTCACAGCATGTGCCACACCAAATGAACTCGGCTGACTGTCCTTCTCCCGATGAGGAGATCAGCTCCAGGTGTGTGGCTCCCTACACCTGCTCCCTATACTCTCAGATAGGAGTGGGTGGAGCCACTTGACAGAAATGTAGATGCCTCCAATTATCCTGCCCCTCAGCCCCTTACCAGTACCTAACAAACTGGCAACTAAGCGCGTATCTTACTCTGATTACTCTTGAATTTGAAAATGCTAATTACAGATGAGGTCAGATGAGGTGCCATCCACACCGGCATTTTCCGGTTGCTCTAAAACCTCACTGTCCACACCAAAGCACCATATGAAAGTGGTTTTAATCTCTTCGGCCCAATTCCAATCTGGTCCCTACACCCTCCCTCCCACTCCGTGATGGGGTGAACTCCGTTTGTAGTCACACTCACAGCTCAATGAAGCACCCTTCTTTAAGGTTGAGGGTTTAAATACAGCGGCCACTTCGGGACGAACTTCCCTCTCTCTGGCAAGGAAACTAAATTATAAATAACTATCAGAATCAGAAATACTTTATTGATCCCCGAAGGTAAATGAGTTAGGCTTCCCAATCTGGAATAGAAATATATATATATATATACTGTATATATATACATACATACCTGTACATATAAACATAGAGAAATCGTAAAAACAAATATAAATAAGAAATATATATATATATATATATATAACAGCAGTGCTAATAATAATGCTGAAAAATAGGAACTATTATTAAGTAAAAATGCAAGAATAGTATGAATAAATATGAATGTTAGTTTAAATGTACTGTATAAATGAATACAGTGTAACCAGATTATTGCACTAAATTATTGTACTGATAAGTCATCATAGCACAGTTGAAGATATAATAAATAATGGGGTTCGAGCTGCTGATAGGGGTAAAAAATAATAAATATAAGTTGTATATATATGTATAATTATATAGCACTTTACAATCAAATGAACATGTTTACTAGACTAGACAAGAATATATTTGATCCTAAATACAACGTATCTACTTTAAGTTGTTAACGTCTGTGTGACAATAAAGTAGAATAAATTAAATGTCTATCTTTGTTCGAGCAGTTTTTCCAGTAAATGTTTGTTCCGGTAGTCGCATGGAACTAACATTGGAGCGTGTTCCATGAGGAACACAAAACTGCGTTGTAGGCGTCAGTAAGGGCAGCTGGTTAAGTCGATGCAGACTCGCTGTTGGAGGTTTTATTAACCCACTTCCACTCCCCGCTAATTGGTTTGGGATGGCACTTAATATGGCGGACCCTCCACCTGAACGCAAAAATGGAGTGGAAGTGGGTAGGGAGGTGTTTTGGAATTGGGAATTTTTCTTCTTCTTCATCCCATTTCGTTTGGCACACAACACTGCTTTAGCCCCACCAGCTGGTCTGCAGTGGGGTTGAATGGACACACTGACTTCAGCAGGTTAAAACTCTGAGCTGTGAACTCCAACTGTCTTTGGTCCCTGATTTTCTGTGTTGTTGAACTGGAAAACTTTATAAAAAACTTCTTTATTAAAAAAAAAGACTACAAAAGATGAGAGTCTGACCCAGGGGCCAGCAACCTTTACTATCAAAAGAGCCATTTTAAGCAAAAAAAAAACAAAAAAACAATCTGTCTGGAACCGCAAAACATTTAAGCATTGTGACGAAGGTAACACAGTTTATAGTCTCTTAAACTTATGACTTTATTCTCATATTACAACTTTTTTTCTCGTAAACGTATGATTTTATTCTTGTAATATTATGACTTTATTCTCGAAATCTCAGAT
This sequence comes from Adelosebastes latens, assembly GCA_916700685.1. Classification (NCBI taxonomy): domain Eukaryota; kingdom Metazoa; phylum Chordata; class Actinopteri; order Perciformes; family Sebastidae; genus Adelosebastes; species Adelosebastes latens. The sequence continues at coordinate 71,412 of CAKAKR010066080.1, forward strand.
TGACTTTTTTTTCCTCTATGTGGCCCTATTACTCCGTCGTACCATAGATCTACAACAATGATAAATAAAAATGAAAATGTAAAAAAGAAACAGTTATTCATTTCAATTTTTAAAAATCCTCAGGGAGCCACTGTAGAGGGGCTAAAGAGACGTATGTGGCTCCGGAGCCGCAGGTTGCAGATCCCTGGTCTAACCTATGGATACATATTGTTATATTCATGTAACTTTTAATAACACTAGTGTCTGGTGGGGAGAACAGGGTGTGATTAAGTGGTTAAAAAGTCTATAGAGTCAATGAGAGGCATTTTCAAACTTATCCACCCTGAAGAGCATTTTCAAAAAGTTCCCAAAGGTGGAACATGCTGCCTTTGTGTGGATAGACGGCCTCAACAAAAGGAAAATGTGTCATGTGTTATTGTGGACGTGGCCTCGGTCCTGCTGAAAGTCACTGATAGCCCTACAGTATCCTCGGTGCTGCATCACAATGGGTGTAAAGGGGTCTAATGATGGGGATCTGCCAGGCTTAACAGGCTCTCATTCAGATGGCGATTGTCAGAAGGCCGATAGACAATAGGCTGAGGAATAACAATGGTGTACACAAGCAGCCCAGGCCATCCCCGTTCTGCTGCAATTAGCGTCATATGGAGGGACTGAGAGGCTGGGTTACATTCCTTTACTCTCACTACCAGCCTCCTGATCCCATCACACACACACATACACACACACACAAGCTCATCATCCCTAACAAAGGGTCCCAACTACTTTATTACCACCCCAGTGCTAACCAGCTGTCCCGCCCCCCACCACCAACACACACAGACAACTACATGCACTCCGCAATCAACCCGTTCTCACTCCCAACTCGTCAAATACCGCCGTTTGGTAAGTGCCCCACGGAAATCGACGCATGGAGGCACCCTTTAGCAACAGTACTGTATGTGACGAACCGGGTTTTCAACTAACTCCAGTGTAAACCCACCCGCGGCGGTATTCGACGGTCGGAACGAGTGACGTAGTATTAAGGGTGGGAGTGGTGATGGATGGGTCAAACAAACACAAGACTCAGTCAGTGAAGTTAAAGGCAGGGTTGACGATGTTCTCCAGTATACACTATTTGTTCCATTAGTTGAAATGGTCTTTACACCCCGACAGCGATCCATTACTGATGAGCTCTGAAAAAGGACCGGAAAAGAGCCGTCATCTGTAGCTGCTGTAATACTGTAAAAACATCTACCAACCACTGCCTCGCGGTCCGCTTGGAAAGAACCAATCAGATGCCTCCCTTCCTCCCTGCTCGTTCTCTAGCCTTGGCGTGCACCAGCCTGAACTCAAAGTGCGTCGCCGCCGCACGTTTCCTGGAGAATGGAAGAGAAAACTCAGCCCTGCAGTAGCACTGCCGCGGTTACTTGTCATGAGGTAGCGTTGTTGAGTTGAGGTCCTCTCTCCGCTCTGTGTCTGTGAAGTAGTTACGATGCGGCTGTGCTCATGCATGTGTGTGGGGTGGTGGGTTTAGACGGAGCTCCTGAGGCGATGCTACTTTCAAATTATGCTAGCTTTCCAACATCGTCGACCCTATCCTTAACTTTGGCCAATCACAGGTATTTTCAGAGAGAGAGAGCGTTCCTATTGGCTGTTCATTCAATGGAGGCAGCTGTCAATCACTCGCAAACTCCGATCAATGTTTTCAGAATCATCTTGTAGTGTACTGTTTAACTGTAAAATGCGAAAGTTTGCTCCGGCTGGTGGGCGGTGCTTGGTATTTCCTCAACTGATCTCAACATGGTCACAAACTTTCTCATTTAACAGCTTAACAGTACACTACAAGATGTTTCTGAAAACATTTGAGGAGAGAAATAGGCATTACAGTAACATAATATTGATTCATATTCGATCAGCGCTGCCTAGTTTGACCGTTTGATCAGAGTTTGCGAGTGATTGACAGCTGCTCAGAGACGGCAAGTCTCCAGCTCGGCTCTTATTGGTTGTTTTCCTCCGGTCTGTGAAATCTTGCAAATTACCCGTCTCATGCACTACTGTCAGGATACAGTGACCGTTTTATAAAAATAACTTTTTTTAATCATACTGCTACTTAGAGTACTTTATTCCTTGACTGCTCTCAGAAAAAAAAATTGACAGCATTGGCTGTTTGTTCAAATACTTGGATTACCTTTGTTTACATTTTTCAGACAGGTGACCTGTGAAGTACAACTGTAGCGTATCACAGAAAGTCTTGGGGAGGAGGTTGGGATGGACGGTTGGCATGCAAATTAGGCGACTTCAACACCACCAACTTCATTTTCATTCTCCTGACAGAAAACTCCCTCACACTGTCAGCACTGATTGGACCTTCATCAGGCATCCCAGGTGTCCCTCTCCTACCAAATGACAGATTTATTTTAAAGGTCCCATATTGTAAAAAATATAAATATATTGTCTTTTATATTATAAAGCAGGTTTAAGTGTTATATAAATACTGTTAAACTATCAAAACGCACAATATACGGAGAAACACACACAGCCCGTATTCAGAAATTGAGCGTTTGAAACAAGCCGTCAGGATTTCTGTCCATTTGTGATGTCACAAATATACAATATTTAGACCATTACACGGTTTTAAACGTAAACATTCTAAATGTGTCCCAGTTTATTTCCTGTTGCAGTGTATGTGAATGACATCAGCTGACAGGAAGTAAATATGGACCCAAACTGTTGCCTAGCAACGCAATTCCGTTGCAATTCCCTTGAAATGCACTAAAACGGAGCGTTTCAGACAGAGGGTAAATACAGGTATATTCAGACAGACAGTATGAGGAAAATAAAGGGTTTTTTGAACATTAAAGCATGTAAACATGTTCTAGTAAAAACATAAAATACAAGTATGAACCTGAAAATGAGCACGATATGGGACCTTTAACCTTGAAGTAGATTTTCCCTGAACTTTACCAAGTCGTTTTATTAACCTAACTTAACCGTAGAGGTGGCAGGTCAAAGGCACTAGCAAACACTCTGCTTTGCCCTTTTGGGCATATGGACTTGTTGCACAGGGCAGGTTATATAGGCCTGTTAGGATGGCATGGTCAGAGCAGACGTTAACAGACTTTTGGGGGCCGAGAGAATGGACAGGTCCTCAGAGCAGGGCCACGGGGCCCATGGAGCTGCAGAAAGGAGGGGGGGGGGGGGATTTTTGGGCCCACTTGGCAACTCGACACACTAGCTCTCCTTCAATTCTTCAGCAATTATGCTGTCATCAAGCCATTTTTTTTTTTTCCTTTTTGAGAACGAAGAGAGGAACACAAATAAGGGCCACGCCGGTTTAATTAAACTAACACCAATTCATGTTCCAGCAAGATGCTTGAGGCGTCATTAGGAGAAGAAGGACAGAAAGGCTCTGTTCCTGTGTGTGCGCGTGAGTGGTGTATGCATGTATGCCCATTATGTATGTGAGAAATTTTGAGTATGTGTGTCCGTGTATTTGTGTGTGTGTGTGTGTGTGTGTGTGTGGGCATTTCCAGTCCATTGAGCGGCGGTGCTGCTGCGTGCTCTCTGCTGCCCTGGTTTTGGTCCAACAGAACAGAATGTGTGGAGGGAAGGAGGGAGGCGATGGGAGAAAGCAGAAAAGAGGAGGAGGAGGAGGAGGTGGGGGTCTGCTTGGAGGGGGCTGTTTGTCACTGTGAATCGGCTCAGGGTGGTTCACATCATCTGGCCATTGATGGCCGCCCCTCCCCTGTTGTAAAACAAGCTCCTGTGGGCCTGCCTGAACACTGGGGGCATTGTGTCCCACCCTCGCAGGAAACATACCACCCAAAGTGCTGCTACCCCCACCGCCCGTCCACCCGCAGCATCCCCAATACGTCTCCCTCCGTCCATCTCCATCTCCATCTCCATCTCCATCTCTTCCCCCCTTGCCTCAGGACAGTTGTGATGTTAACCTCGAGTTGGAGATGAATCTGCAGGAAAAAAAAAAAATGGAGGACGGGGGGACAGTGGAGTCATTTGAAAAGCAGCAGGTAGGACTAATGAGGCTGGACTGAAGGATACAGGGGAAAGAGGGGAGTCAGCAGCGAGCGGAGGAGGCTGAGGGAGGTGCAGAGAGGAAGACAGATTTTGAAGGGCCGGTGTAAAGGGGGCGTTCCCCGCGGTTTCCGTAATATGGAGGGCTAATGGGAAGATTGATGGATTGAGACAGCAAAACAAAACAAGGGGTGGTGATAAAATGTAGAGTGGGGGATAGAGCAAGTAGGGATCGGGCTGAATGGTGTCTTGGAGCCTCAATTCTGAGGATGTGTGAGTGTGTGTGTCACAAGGCCAGGAGAAGGAGGAAAATTTACTGCATTTGGGGGCAGGGAGTGGGTGTGACTCGTTCCCTAATTACCAGGGAGGTCTCGGGAGCTCGGGGTACAAGACAAGTGTGAAGGGTGGGAGAATGAGACAGGATACAAGGGGTTAGTGCAGGTCAATGCTGACCACCTAGGATGCCCCTTGCGAAAGACGCGCACCCCCCATTCCGTTTCAACCCTACCCGAGTGGCCCCGGCTGAATGCTATAAATAAATATCGCGTCTTCTCCTCTAAAAGTTGATAATTTACTGCCCACCCATTCCGTTCTGCCCATCTCTTCTCCATTTCTCAGCGCCGTTGCCAGGCGGTGAATGGAGCTCGTCCTTTGAGATTGGAGGGCCAGGCCTGTGTTTTCTGGAGGGGCTGTCCTCAAAGTTTGGAGCACCCTAGAGTGGACACACACACACACATATGCTTATATGTTGAATGCCACACATGCTCCTTTATCAGCCACTTCTAAAACAGCTAGCAACATGGCAAGAATTTGAGGGATTCTTACGGGAGTAACCTGTTGTTCAATGCAGGCCAAGAGAGCCAACTCTTTTCTTTCCCAATTAAATTGGAGACTAACAGGTGCTTCAGGTTGATGATTCTTAACTCTGGATCGGAGTCGAAAGCTGACATGTGTGCTCGCTCCAGTCTCCTGCGTTGTTTCTTTGCATATAGGTCCGTTTGTTAAAACAGGTAAAACAACCTGTTTGCCAAAAATATTATTTGCGTGAGTGTTGGATGCTCTTGAACTCTTGATTTGATGATTGCATTTGTCTTTTTACATCATTTTTTTCTTTTCATAATTTTTTACATCATTTGGTATTTTGTAGATGTATTGTGTGTAGATTTCATAACACAAATGAGTCATATTTTTGTCAAAATAAAAGCATAAATACAATGTGCCACAATTCACAATGCAAGTTCTTTACCACCAAGAAAATGAATTGGGGTGTCCTGGTGTAGTGGATGCCCCAATTCCCCCCCACCCTCTCTCTCCATGTTTCCTTTACATTTCTGAATCCGTATATATCTACATTATTCCTGCTCAGCTGGCGACCTGGCAGAAGGAGTACAACTTTGTTCGCATTCAGTGCAAAAACGGGAAGTGGAGCGTTGTTCTTTTAGTGCAGCAAGACGTCAAAGCGAGGAGGTCCGAGTGGATGGAAGGGTATGGAAAGTGTCTCCTCCCAACAGTCAAAGTTGCTTCTCTAAATCATGACCACAATCTTTCTCTAAACTTAAAAAGGATAATTCCAGTTTACTACGACTTGGATCTTGTTATTGTAGGCCTCGGCAGATTGAGGAACATGGCGTTGGTCAAGAAACTCCAAGTTATTAACAGAAAATGGAGGCAAATGGTAAAATTATTGCCCAAATATCCAGCCCGGTCTCATTCCCAAGGGCGTTAAATACCGAGGCTTTGTCGGCTGTCGGCAAGTGATACCACTGCACAAGGCACCCCTTAGCACCGGTAATGAAACACACTGGGCGTTCCATAATGTAAACCCATCCACGGCAAACCGTAAACGCTCAAAAAAAGTGCTCCGGGAGTGTGGTGACGTAGTTTCAAAAAAGAAAGAGACACACCAGGAGGGGAGGTGGATGGGTCCAATAAACACAAGGCTTTCATCCAGGAGACCGCTCGCTTTCCGTTACAACCGGCTGTTTGTTTGTGTCCCGTGTTCACAACGTTCTGTGTCATTTTCACTGTACAAATGTAGTACTTTTAAGCCCAACCATGTAGTTCTTTCCTAAACCTAACTATAGTGACTTTGATGCTGAAAATAAAGTGACACCAGGGGGGGATGACATGTTGAAACATCTATCAGTTGACAGACTGATGACTACCTGGTTCAAATTTCTCCTACCGTAGTTATCGCAGTTATGCGTACACTGTTTTCCTGTGCAACGATTATTCCCGACATTTCAGGTGTGCTCAATTTTACCTGCAAATAAAGTGGGTTAGATCATCTGGATAAACTGTCTGACTTTCTTGACCCATTGGACTTCGTTATAGAGATGTCGTCGTGTTCCTAGATCTCAGTATTTACTTTGGTGATATGTTTTCATATCTGATGGAAAAAAATAGCCAAAGCTACGAAAATAAGACTCAAGTTGTAATAAACCGGAATTATCTTTTAGGCTAATATTTTTTGTGATGTAAACTTAACTGGAATTAAGGGACAATATTCATATCAGTCATTTTTAGAATGGTCATATGTGCTATTTTTGATAGTTTCGGTATGAGGACTTGTTGCTCCATCCCCTATAGTGCTTAGTATTCTCCAGGGACCCTCCTCCACATTGTTTTTTTTTTTTTTTTTTCTTCTACACTTCTGCTTTCTCTTTCTCTGTCTTGAAGCCATCTGCTTGCCTGGCACCCTTGCCTGCATGGCATTCACCTGGAGGAACAGAACAAAGACAAACACACAGAAAGCGTGCAACTGAGACAGATACAAGTCTTTAACTGCCAGTGCTGCCATGGTGCGGTTCACTGTACTGTAGCTTGACAGAGGATTGAGAGTGAAAGACTGAGAGAGAAAAAAAAACAGAATCAAAGAGAAGGAGAGTGTGCTGGCAGCTCCACTCTGCTCCTGCTGCCATGGCAGAGTCAAACAGACTCAGCTAAGAAATTATAACCCTAACAGGGGGCACAGGGAGGGCAGGGAAGGGATGGGAGACATGGGAAGGGAGCGGGGAAAGAAAATAGTGTCTGTGTCCCCCAGTAAATCGGTGTTGTTGAGAAGCTCGGGCCTCGCCAGTAAAGTGAAGAAACGGCAGTGGCAGCTGCACTCAGTTCAGTGCCTGCTGACAGAGAGGAGGCTTTTGTTTGCAGCACAGGCGGCACAGTGAACAGCATAGGGTGGCATGGTCTGGAATGTGACATTATTGTTTTTTTTTTTATACAGACTGGGTCAAAATGGGGGCACACTGAGGGAGCAATTAAGAGGGAAAATTTTGTGTGCGTTTATGTGTGCGCGCACATATAATGCATGTGTGGCAGTTGCATATGGAGTCAGATCAGTCTCAATATTAATGAACGCTCAGCACACAGAAGGAATCACAAATGTATTTTGTGATTTATATAAATGATTCCGCAAAAATATTTTCAATGCACACAATAGTTATCGTTGTATATAAATGTAAAAAAAAAAAAAAATCCACATATAAAAAAGTAAGGTTAAAAATTATGAATACACACACACACATATTCCTTGTTTATAGAAATCCACAAATGTGTATTTATTTGCAATTTTCATCAAAAACATATTTGGAATACTACATTTATATACAAACTGTTGAACCTGTATTTACAAACATGTCATGTGTGAACCACACTGCATCTGTGTGTGGTTTTTTTGAGACTCCCCTGACGTCCACCGATCCACAAATGCATTTTTTTCAACAGGGAATTATCTGTAGCCAATCAGATGTCTCCCTCCTTTTGAATGTGGAAAAGAGTAGCTACTTGGATGTATATAGAGGACAGCTAGCTTTAGCAAAGTGGTTCAAACATTTGATTTGTGCACCACAGGTAAGTGATTAAACAATCAAAACATGGGCAGACACGTCTCTAAAGATCCCCAAAATAGGAGAGACTCATTTATATATAAATCACAAAATACATCCTTCTGTGTGCATTCATTCATTTTGAGCCTGATCTGACTCCATAGTTGTAGCTAGGGATGCACCGATACCACTTTTTTTCAGACCGAGTACAAGTACTTACATTTGGGTACTCGCCGATACCGAGTACCAATACGAGTACTTCTCTGTGCCAAAAGACCCTTGTTAACAGCCAGCTGGAGGGTGTGAGCGACACCTCAGCACCGCCTGAGGTGGGATCCAGGTCCCGTGGGGTCTGGCGCACCACCGGCCCGTCTCGCCCGCACCGTCGGGAGGTGGAGCGTAAGCGTGCGATAGGACCTGAAAGATGGTGACGAGAGGTTAACGTCACGCTGCCGTAAAGTTGTATCGGTGCCGTTGTATCGAACTGTGTTCTAACCAGTGGGCAGCTCCGGGGTCTAAGAAGTGAAGCCAATGCCTTAAACTGTCATTCTTTCTAATAGCCAGCAGGGGGCGACTCCTCTGGTTGCAAAAAAAAGTCAGACTATGTAGAAGTCTATGAGAAAATGAGCCTACTTCTCACTTGATTTATTACCTCAGTAAACATTGTAAACATGAGTTTATGGTCTCAATCTCTAGTTTCAAGTCTTCTTCAATACAGCATGATGTTCATTTAGTTAATTATGGTCCCATTTAGAGTCAAATAGACCGTAAAGCAGGGCATACTTTAGGGCGGGGCTACCTTGTGATTAACAGGTCGCTACCACGGCGTTGTCCAGTCTGGGGGTTGTCTGTGTTTTCCATCTTAGGACTGTAACCCTTTCACAGTGTGTTTTCAGTTCATAAAAGTTAATTATAAACTTTTCGGTCGCCTGAAAATGTCTTATTCAGCGTTCGGCTGTGCTTAGCTCCACCCCCTTGTGTCACTTTTGGTTGCAAAAGACCAAGATGGCGACGGCCAAAGACCAAGATTGTGATGGCCAAAAAGCAGAACTCGAGGCTTCAACACGTCAGTCCACAAACCAATGGGTGACGCCACGGTGACTACGTCCACTTCTTTATATACAGTCTATGGTTGTTACTAGTTAGTTTCACACTTAACTCTCTACTTGGTTTAGTTGCACCACCTCTACAAGAAAGGGTCATTACTAAGCAGGCTGCTCTCATACACTGTTTATAGCTATACCTACAAAAAGTAATGCACTGTAATTCATGTATATCCCACAAAATCAATTAATCCACGTATTCGTGAAAATGGAAGTATTAAGAGCGACAAGCTGTGTGTAGGTTGAGGTGGGTCGGACATTCATCCAGGAGGCCGCTGTTTGTGTCCCGTGTTAAACCAGAAGTCAGCATTGATATATTTGTCACGTAACTTCCGTACTTAAGTAACGCCACTTCCGTACTTATTTTAACCCAAACCACAACCTTTTTCTAAACCTAACCAAGTTGTTTTGTTACCTAAACCTCACCAAGTTGTTCCCTGTGAAGTTTATTTTGAAAGACTGTATGCATGTAATGAGCAGAAATTGTCACCTGTTGCTGGACATTCATGTAGGGGAGCGCACGAAAATTGAGGAATAACTTTTCATAAGATATACGAGACTGTTTTATTATAAAAGTGAAATTACAATAAATGTGATCACATGTACACTAGCTAACGTATGATACAATCCGTGTTCATCTGTTACCTCATTAATAATTTAACAAGCGTTTATCGATTACTTCTGTTGTACTATGATGTTTTTAATAAAGTGAGGATGGTTGTGTCATACTTATTGGCATAACTAATAAAAAAAACATCAACAAATGTCTTTGGAAAAAGTCCATCTTGGCCCCTAAAGTATGCTGCCTATGTCATCATCTAAAACAGTGAAAAGTTTAAGTTACAAGCAACAAATTGATTTGAAATTGATTGAATTTACAAGTGAAGTTAATGTAAATGGACTACATGCAGTATTAAAACAATGAGCACGACCTATAACATGAAGTAAACAGTCATGAACAATGTTTATTGATTACTTTAGACCAATGTCACATGATGCAATGAACATGCTTATGCACACATACACACAAACACACCCAACTATTTTCCACTGTTCAACACTTAACAAGTCAACACCTGACTTCAATCTGGCAGCACCTGCAGTGTGCTCACAAGTGCATGTTTACTTGTTTGTGTGTGTGTGTGTGTGTGTGTGTGTGTGTGTGTCCCTGTATGTGTGTGAGTTTAACAGGCAGGTGGTAATGAGGCAGACTGTGCTGTGCTGGCTTCCATAATGAGGTGGCAGGCAGTGAGGGGTAGGGCCACAGTGCCACTAATGGGCCCCTATATAGCCTCTAATAAGCAGTAATTATAGTGTGTGTTTACCAAGTGGCTCCAACACGGTTGAAAAGGTTACCTTCACACATAGCTACTCCACCGCTGGCCTTCCCACCCGGGGGGCACTAAGTGACAACACTGGAGAGTTCTTTGTGTGTACTGTACTGTATGTGTGTTGGAATTAGCATGTATACTATTTTGGGGGTGGTGGAAGAATCATTATAGTAGGGGGTTATGATATTTTACAACCACGTTTCTCATAGTCATGTATTTTAGTTCATACACAAAGTGTAAAGTCCTGCCTCCTGGCGAGCTTCTGTAAATCAGTGCATTCTTTCTGACAAGCTGAAATATGTTTCTGCAATTTTCAATCCATACAAGACGAATGAATACCCAATACTATAGTATAGTAATTTAAACCAAGAAACAACAATGAAGCATGAGCAAGCAAGCATTGAATATTTGCAGCTCCCTTAAACTGTCTTAAATGTCTTCAGACTAAATACCCATTGCTGGTGCAATTGCACACAAAGCCATTGAGGCAAAAAGAAAGTTATTTAAAATCAATTAACAACACAAAACCCTCACAGGTTCTGCATTTAGCATAAACAATATGCTCAAATCATAACATGGCAAACTGCAGCTGTCAGTGTGCTGACTTGACTATGACTTGCCCCAAACTGCATGTGATTATCATAAAGTGGGCATGTCTGTAAAGGGGAGACTCGTGGGTACCCATAGAACCCATTTTCATTCACATAATGTATCATGAGGCCCTGCAATTTTTCCTTAGGTTTTCTAGATTAATATGACAGCAAGCATCTTCACTCTAGCTTGTAGCTGAGCCCGCTACAACCTCCAAAAGTTTGATCGCGTTAATGTGTTAAAGTGGCAGTAGGCAGTATATTTTTGGCATCATTGGGCAAAGAATTCCATAATAACCTTTCAGCATATTGTAATTCAAGTGTTCTGAGAGATAACTAGACTTCTGCTCCTCCTCATGGCTCTGTTTTCAGGCTTTAGAAAATCTAGCCCGTGACGGGAGACTTTGACCAATCACAGGTCATTTCAGAGAGAGAGAGAGCGTTCCTATTGGCTGTGCTCCGGTCATGTGACCAGAACTTGGCGTTCCTTCACCAGATTTCACAATGGTGGCGGCGTCACAAACTTTGTCATTTTACAGCTAAACCGTGCACTACAAGTTGTCTCTGAAAACATTTGAGGAGAGAAATAGGCATTAACGTAACAGAATATTGATTCATATTTTATCAGCGCTGCCTAGTTTGACCGTTTGATCGGAGTTCGGGAGTGATTGACAGCCGGCTCTCATAGACAGCAGATGGACAGCAGACCTCAGATCAGCTCTGGCTGCTTGTTTTCCTCCGGTCTGTGAAATCCCGCAGATGCTGTTAGGAGCACCGGAGGACACAGAGGAACATGATTATTTTTCAGGTTACTTGTCTCATGTACTACTGTCAGGATATAGCGACCGTTTCATAAAAATAACTTTCTTTAATCATATTTGCTCCAATCTTGCCTACTTCAGCTTTGAAGAAATTTGTGGCGTTAAAACGGATTTGCATTAACACTTTAGTATTAGTATTAGTATTAGTATTAGTAGTATCGCATTTTTCTTTAAGAGCCCTATCTAAATATATAAATATCACACATATCTTCAACTTCACAAGTGCACTGTAGCAAAAAGAAAAAGGAGAAAAAAACTGGAGGAAAATGCACCCATTTCAAGTGTCATCGGACGACGGAATGGACGTTATCAGCCGTTGTCACTGCCATTCCAATGCTTCAGATGGGCCAACCTGCACCTCCCACATTGTGAAAGTGAAACTCAATGTTGAGTTTAATCAAAACAACTGTAGGTTTAGGCAGAAAAACTACTTGGTTAGGTTTAGGAAAAGATCGTAGTTTGACAATTGGGTTAAAATAAATAAATTACGTAACAAAACTAGAGTAAAATAAGTTGTCGACTTTGGTTTCACAGGGGGAACAACTGTGTTTGACCCATTCAACGCCCCCAAACAGATTTGTTGCTCTTTATTCTACGTCGCCTGACTTCCACCTTTGCTCCTTGCTATACTACGGTCTCTAGAGGTCGGCGCCCATTCAATCGGCTGATAACATTCAAAATGATATCAGCTGATAGAGTCAAAGACAGCACACATTGGCCATCAGCGACAGGGAGGACTGCGTTTGCTAAGAATCATTTTACTGACATTTGTTGTGCTACTTTCAGACTCTGCGTCTCCCCTTTGGCTGCACTCTGACCTCTTCCCAACCTCTAACTGACCCTCTGAAGACACTCTGCATTTTGGGGAAGCCCTCTCATTGACCTCATCAATCACAACACCAGCAGCCAGCCAGCAGGTTCACCCTCTTTCTCTGGCTGCTGCTGCTGCATTGTTGTCTTTCTGTCTCCTTCTCTCCATCGATACGCCGCTCTCATTTCTCTTGTTCCACTCTCATCGCACCCCTCAAAGCTCTCTGTGATTTTGATGAGTGTACGGCTGCCAAATCTGACGAATTACGCAGTGTCCCTGCGCGTTGCTGCTCAACAGATTGATATCTGTTCCTTTATCACTGCCTTGCATTCACTCGCTCAGCCCCTCGCCTTCCCACAACTCCTTCCACATTGTCTTCTTCAGAGGTCTCCATGTTCTCTTCTTGTCTCCCCTCTCTCCTAAATTCTTGGAAAAGACAGAAAGTGGCAGTTATTACCACTTGTTTTTAAAACAGTTGATTATTCTGCTAGCTAACTGCATGATCATAAAACTGTGATTTGATGGAGGATCCCTGTCCATACTTTTGTGCTAATTTGAACCTTTTTTATTTATGGCTTTGGCGCCTTCGTCCCAATTAGGAGAAATCATCATGCTACATGATACAATGATATTTTAGATAAGGTGTGTCCAACTTTGTCTTAAAATCTCTTTCTTGTTTGAACGTGACAATGCCCAGGTCACAAAGTCAGGTCCAAACATTTTTTCAGAGTTTGGGGTGCAACCATATCGCCCATTCTCACTTTCTATAATATCTGCATGTGCAACACGTTCTCATCCCAACTCATCTCATACTGACGCTTTGTCAGACCTCTCTGCGTCACTTTTCGGTCCCAGTAAACACATGCTTAATTTAGGCTACAAAACTACTTACCAAGGTTTGGAGAAAATTTGTTCTGTATCTGTCACTAAAAACAATAGTCAGCCGGCCGTATCGAGCAGAAACCGGCAGATATGACAGAGCAGAAAACGGCGGAGGATTGGCATGGATACGACCTGCTCCCTCCCATTTTAAATCCAAAGTGGTAAACACTACACATCCAGTAAAGGATGGAAACACTTTGGGTTTCACACATTGCAGGAAAAGCAGAGCTAGACATCACGGCTAAAGCTGCATGCTAACTATGTCACAGACAGGAAACGTCATCGTATCGCGGTAACGTGAGGTCAAGCCAGCCGTCACTCTCATCTCCGTGGTCAAATCAGCCGACGCTACAACTGTAGAGCACCCATATACTGACATTTATGTTAAATGCATTCAAACGGCCCCGATGGAGCTGACCATGGATGTATAAAGAAAACGGAGCTAGTGACAGACTTGGCGAAGTCAGCGGAAGTATACACATATGACTATGTCCGTTTTTCAAAATACATGTATGAAAATAAGATTGATTGGATTATATTCACCAGAAGTATAAAATATTACATGTCCCTTATAAATTAAAAAGAAAATACCACTAATTTGTGAGGGAAATGTCTTTATTCTTTGATTTTTGGGTTGCTGGGGGAAAAAAAAAAAGCCTGACAATAACTGATATACAGTATTTGACTTCAGGACATCTCTGACTACATACTTGCTGAAAATCAAACATTTTTACTTTATTAATTTAGATATTTTCCAAAGTAAAAGTCCCTAGAAGTGTATGATTTAAATTTTTCCCAAGTAGTGTTAAAAAAAGTTAACAAAAATCGCAATACATCGTAATATCGAATCACAATACTTGTAGAATCGCAATACATATTGAATCGGCACTCAAGTATCGTGATAGTATCGAATCGGGGAGATAGGTGTATTGTGTCAGCCCTAGTTTTCACAGTGCAAATGTGACTTGACGTTGTGAACAAGGGACACAAACGAACAGCTGATTTTAAAGTCAAAGTGATACATAACAGGACACTAACAGCGGTCTCCTGGATGAAAACCTTGTGTTGGACCCATCCACCTCCTCTCCCGCTCGCCATCGTGTCTTTTTTGCTCTTTATGATACGTCATGCAGCACATCCCCTGTGCGTTTACTATTGCTGCAGTTTACATTGGGTTTACATTTTAGTTAACGGAAAGCCTATTAACTACTTGCGGCGGTATCGAACGTCAACGGCCGTGACAAACCGTGAAATGAAAAAATGTTAGAAGTGTGAAGGGCAATATGAACGTAATCCGTAAGATACTGGTCTGCACACAGCCCTGACCTCAACCCTCATTCAGCACCTTTGGGGTGAACTGGAACCCCAACTGTGAGCCAGACCTCATCACCCAACATCAGTGTTGTGTGGACCTCACTAATGCTCTTGTGGCTGAATGGAAGCAAATCCCTGCAGCCAGGCTCCGAAATCTGGTGGAAAGCCTGAAACCAGAAGAGTAGAGGCTGATACAGCAACAGATTACAGTCCATAGTTTTGGACTGACATGTTCTGCATATGGGTGTACATACGATGTGTTTTGGCTATACTAGATCAAAAAATAAGCGATCACTGACACACCGGAGGTTTAACGAGTACAAAGAGATTGATATAATGTGACATTCACGAGTTTATCTCTTCTTTGTCTGACAGGGATAAGCTGAAATGCTTCACTACGACAGTAAGAGGGAGACAGACTGCAAGCCAGCTGAACAATGTCTTGTGGTTTAGGCAAGATGCATGTAAAAGAATAGAGAACTTAGCCTGATCAGATATCAACAGTCACTCATAAACACTACACAAGCTACTTTCTGCTTTTGGATCTCTAATCCAACATTAGTAGCAGGGTCTTTGCTCTCTTTCAGGGTGGTATTCCTCCAGCCGTTGGGCTCATCTTTGATGTGGAGATGAATGTGAAGGATAATGTTGGTCCACTATCTCACTGGCCATTCACATGTCATGAGAACAGCAAACCAGCGAAAAAACAGGGTCCCTAATCTGGTGCCCATGCTGGGACAGGGCCACGAGTTCGCTCACAACACAGTGGTATTGCTGTGTGTGTGTGTGTGTGTGTGCGTGTGTGTGTGTGTGTGTGTGTGTGTGTGGTGTTTGACAGCGGTGGAAGTAATTCAGATTCTTTACTTTAGTAAAATCCGCAACAACAACCTGCAAACATACTTATCTTACAAGTAAAATCCCTGCACTCTAAACTTTACTTATTAAGTATTTGAAACAAAACATACTTTATTATCAAAAGTAAAAGTAATCATTATGCAGAATGGCCCAATCCAGAAGTTTATAAATTCTTTAAGCCGTCATATATTTTGTGTGTAAAGCATTCATCTTTATCAGCAAAGTATTTAATGAGCAAAACTGTCAAATGAATGTAGAAGGGTAAAAAATATCAGCCTGGTTCCAGACATCTTGAATCGACATCAACATTGACTTTTTGCTTGTTTCGCAATGTTACGTATGAAAGTCCGCTAAGGGTGGTTATTTAAGATAGTTACATTAGGCTGTTACATTACGCTGTTATGCTACACTGTGACCTTACATTTTTACGTTACGTTGTTATGTTATGTTGTTATGTTATGTTGTTATGTTATGTTGTTATGTTATGTTGTTATGTTATGTTGTTATGTTACGTTGTTATGTTACATTCCGCTGTTACCTTACGTTTTTACGTTACGCTGTTACGCTACGCTGTTACTTACATTTTTACGTTACATTGTTATGTACGTCGTTATGTACGTTGTTGCGTTACGTTGTTGCATTAAGTTGTTGCGTTAAGTTGTTGCGTTACGTTGTTGCGTTACGTTGTTACGTTACGCTGTTACGTTACGCTGTTACGTTACGCTGTTACATTACGTTGTTACATATTCCAACCTTAACCAAGTAGTTGTGTTGCCTAAACCTAATCAATCGTTTCACAACATTAACCATGTGGCATTGTGTGTTTCTGCAAGCGTGATTCAAGGCTGATATGAAACGTATTTACGAAGCGTATTTTTGCTTCAGAAACATCGACATTCAACTTATCCCGTGGTTTGCAGAAACTTACAACGACAAAATTTTTTTTCTGGCTACTTGGTTGGTTATTTGTTGTTTGATTCGATGGACTTGTTGGAGAAGCAGGAAATCCTCATAGTTTAGAGACTGGAAAAAGCGAATATTTAGTATTTTTATTTTAAGAATTGATATATCAGCGAAATTGATGTCAGGTCATTTTTGTCCATCATCTGATCGACTAGATCTAATCTATTGAAATCCTTCTTTGCTACTGCAGCTTTTTGCGTTGAAATCACTCTGGCAAAACACCCTCTCCCGAACAGAAAACAGCCAACATGAACGCGATGTCAGACTGAATAATGAAGAGAAATAATTCAGTCTGATTGATGCTACAAAGTACGACATTTCTCTCTAAATATGTAGCAGTATGAAGTAGTATCAAAAATTCATTTAATCAAGTATTGGGTATGTATTTGGGTTTGTCCACGTCCCGCCCACATTTGTGAGAAAAGAAAAAATGAAGCTACATGTGAGTAGTCGAGTTATCACTCGGCCCATCGCTGTTTTTCCATGACAATGAAAACAAATCCAGCTTACACTCATTTCTGTTTTCTCTCAGACTCTGTATGTGTGAGAGAAAGCCTCCCTCTGTCCTCACTCTATAAAGGCTTGATCTCTGCCTCGGTTGAATATGTTAATCCATCTGGTGGTCCCCCCCTGCTCTTTCTCTCGGCCCACAAGACCCCCACTGCCCCACTCTCCCTTCCCAAGTAGGCAAAAGGGGGATCTGGGATACTTCAGCGGAGGCTTGGTGGGCCAGGACTTCATCCCCTGGTTGATTATGTGCGGTGGAGAGAAGAGGGAGAAGGAGAGGTGCACGACGTAATCCTATTGACCATCCCTGTCCCATATGGTGAACGCACTGGCCTCTCCAGTGGTACAGTCAGTGGAGTGGCAGGGCCAGCTTGCGTCTCCAATCAGGGCACATTTTCATTAAAGCTCGCCGTCTCACGCTCTCATGCGGGATCACTGGTGTAGAAAAGACCCGGACTGTTCACTGCCACCTGATTACAAATTAATTATACACATACAATCAGTCATGATCAACACTTTTAATGATTATTGTTGAAATATTTATATTATATACAGTACATGTGGTTTTATGCCACTACTGAGTGGCTGTAATAATACATTTTGTAAATCCATGGGATTTTAAAGGATGCAATTTTAAATGTAAGGCATTTATTCGGATCGTCAGTTTGGTTAGATAATAAAAACCAAAAACTCTGTTATCTACTTGGCTCCCTGTACTGAGTGGTGGTAATCAGGTTGCACTGAAACGATGTGTTAATAATATGTAATCATCTGATTTTGAAACTTTTCTTTTGCCATTTTATGTCTTCATCTACTTAATTTCTTGTTTTATATTTTGCATTTGCTTTTTATTCTTTGCTTCTTCTTGTAAAGCACTTTGTTACTTTGTCAAGAAAAATGTTTTACAAATAAAGTGTATTGTTATTATCAGTCCAAGAGAAAAACCAAGAGAACAGTAAGTGCTGATTTTTGTGGATAAATTTAGATTTTGGAAAGTTTTCAGGATTAAGAAAAGAGGAAAATTGAGGTCAAAACTTCTTAATGTTGGTTCTTTGCTAAATCCATCATGGATACAATGAAGAGCAGAAATCTGTGAGATCTGTGAGACCTGGGCTCCACAGTGGTTAGCCGGCTGGGGTCTCTCTCTGCATGCTCTCCTTGTGCCTGCGGGGGTTTCCTCCCACAGTCCAAAGACATGCAGGTTAGTTAGTTGCGACTCTAAATCGCCTATACAGGAGGTGTGAATGTGAGAGTGAATAGTTTCTTGTGCAGTTTGTTAAAAAAAATGTTTTGGGTTGGACTGCAGAGGACCAGCCATACAAACGCAAAAGTCTGTCACTGACTGAGTGACTGAGTGATGAAGTTACATGATTGGTTGGCCGAGTGTTGGAGTTTCCTCATTGGCCGTTGCTCCAAAGAGTACAGAAGCAAAGAGACAAAACTCTGATGTTTTTTTGACAACAGCCGCTGCCGCCATTTTTGGACTGAAAATGCTTATGATATTAATAATATTTTATTGTTCTGCACAGGCCATTTCAGTAGAATATGACAATAGAATAGAAATAATTTTGTTTTACTTTTGCACAGCACTTTAGGCGGATGTTTTACTGGTGTCCGGTAGTCGCCAGTCGAAGCGTAGCTTTGCTGCTGGGCGCTAATGTTACAATGGAACGACCAACTGACTTTAACTTCTTGACAATATACGTTCTTTGGTTGCTCTTTCAAAATGAAAAGGCAAGGATGAGTCATTCACGCACATGAGCCCGTCCAGCGCGATGCATCTGGCTCACGAAACTTGGACCAAGCTATCAAACTAGGCGATCTGGTTCTACAATGAAACGAGATTCAGCAGCGGCATAGCCTATTCTCACTTAAAATGTTGTCAGAAATAGATATTTGGTGGATTGCTTCGACGGAATAACAGAAAGTTTACGAGCATGCCACCATGTTGTTTCCTTTTTGAGTCTTGTTACAGTAAAACCTAGCAAAATCATGAGTTGGCAGGTATACACCAGTTGTCACAATCACTTCTGGAAATGTATGTTTGACAAAAGCTTTCAGCTCGACAGTGTCATTCGTGTCCAATCCATGGATTCCCAACATCATATCAAAAACATAAACGTCAGAGGCCAATGGGGGACCAATATTGTGTGTGTGTATCAGTGTGGGTGTGGGGGGGGTGAGGGTCTGGCCTTGTGTCAGCGGCAGCCTGAACGTCTGTTCCGTTCTGGTGGAGGTGTGGGAGCCCGCGGGGGGCTTTTTGTCCGCGGACCACTGTTACAATCCACGTTGGGCCATTCAGACCCAGCCATGTCAATTGGCATATGGTTGATCCACCCCCAATGGGTTCATGTAACCAGAAAATGCTGCCATTCAGGGACCTGCATTCTCCATCAAGCGGGTGAGATTAAGATTTAATGTCGCTCTCTCCCTCCACAACAGGGGGTCAGTGGAAGTGACGGGGAGAGGGGGACGATTAGGACACATAAGCCTGCAGAAGACGTCCTTGGGGCAAACGAGAGCGAGGCGGGGACATTGGGCACGATGGTGTTGGTGTTGTGTTTCTCACACACAAAAAAAATCATAATCATACAATTATGTCACTTATTTCTTTACTTTTAATGTTGTTAAAACACAAACCCAGACGGTTTTCTGAGCCTTTCCCAAGTTAAAATATGACTCTTATAACACACTGTTTTTTAGGGTCAGAGTTCATTCTTGACCCTGTTGACAAAACAATCACATATCGAGGTCCATTTAGTAGCTGGTGCTTTCGACTTTAAAACCGTGTCACAAGACCTTCATTAGCATTCACAAATGCCAAACTTGAACTGCACCGCTTTTTTTTTTCTTTTTTGCTTCCGATACTGATTCAGCTCATTTAAGCTTGTGTATCTGACAATCAAACATTTATATATTTCGTTAAGCCGCACATTCACAGCAACTCTCCCCTGGGAGCAAACAGCTCTGGTTAAACCTGCAATAACTGAACACAACATTGTCACCATTTAAATTGTTGAACTTGTTAACAAACAGTCAACATCCAACCATTATGGAGCAACATTAGCATTCACTTGGAGTCATGTTTTGGACCATGAGATGAATGTAAGTCCAATATTCTGTCTTGTTAGCTCTGTTTTTGGTCTCTACCAATTTCTGAGGGGAATAATCTCTCTTTCTGTCTGACGCATGTTGCTGAGCAGGTAGTGTCCTGAGTCCTGGGTTTTAGAGCTTATTCTCTGAAAACAGCTGCCTGCTGCAGCCAAAAAACAAATTATGGAATACACTTAACTACAAGACCCATTGAAACTGGCAGTTGCTTATTTGAGTGTCCTGCTCAAAGGCTCGTACACCGTGCTGTAGAAAACAATGCCATTGTTTGAGGGGTGTAATCCAGCAATTTATTTTAACTTCCATAAAGTTAAGGAGCCTCACAAGAGACAGATTAAAAAAAGAATGGTCAAAAGTCACCCACTGAGGCCGAGAAACCTTGACCTTTAGTCCCTGTTATGAGTCAAGCTCCCAAAATCACTGAGTCCTACACTTCCCATAATGCAACTCAGCAGCATATTTCATCACACAGGCATTCTGTAATATTTACGTCTCAGTCTTAAGCTGAGATAACATCACTATGACATCATTATTTTTTTTTAAACTTTGGAAAGCTCCCTCCACAGCCAACTGTCCAGCCCAATATCACAGCAAAGCGTCTAATAGACCCGTCACGTTGTGTCACGTTTTGCCTCGCCGGGGCGTAAATAGTACATGCCTGCATGAGGTTGCAGTGTTATGAAGTTACGGTTGTCAAGTGCGTTTTTCACCCGTTGTGTAGTGACGGAAGTCTAGAGTATAGACTAGTATATAAAGTGAAAAAGACCACTTATGGTGGGCGGGTGTGGAGGTGGATGGGTCCAACAAACACAGGACTTTCAAGCGGCAGATGCGTGTTCAAGACCGGTGTTTTGTAATGACATTGTCACGTTTTCCACACTGTTTCCGTACGTGTTTTACTTAGTTTAAGTACTTAAAGCCTAACCATGACGTTTTCCCTTAACTTAACTATGTGGATATCTTGCCTGAACCCAAGTGAGTGGCTTCGTTGCCCCCTGCGTGTGGAGATCAGAAATGGCCAATACCAATCAATCAAATAAAAAAACTCTTGTGGTTTATATTGGGACACACCAAAATGACCCCTGTGCTCCTTCTTAGGTGAAGTTAAATTCACAGTTACTCCCCAAAGTGTCCCCAAATGTGTTCTGTCTCCATCTCTGCTTTACTTTTTGAGTTCCCACAGTTTCTGTTTCCCACCAACAGAGCCGGCATTATGAGAGCAGCTTACCAGGAAGCCTTATCCCCAAACCTGGTAACTCCATTGTCCGGCTTGTACACAACACCTTCTTACCAGAACCCCTTGGACTTGACATGCCTCCACAGACGCACTCAAACACACACGCATGCACAAAACTTGTCACTCCCCTGTCAACCTAATTTGCCACTAACATGGAGGATGGACACGCCCTACACTAATTAGAACAAATCTCTCCCTTTCTCCCTCTGTCTCTCGGTTTCCCTTTCCTGCCTTCATTCTCTCCATCTCCTCACCCCCCACAATCCCTCCAGCCTTTTGCTTCCTGCCTTTTGATATTGTAGCCATCTCACTCATGCCACCAATTAGTCACATAATAGACCAGTGGGCTGCTGCCGGCTGACTGCTTGGACCTCGGTGATCCACTGCTGCTGAAGGCACACGGGACAGATGTAAAGACAACAGAGAGGTGGTTTAAAGTGGCAGGGACAGAGGGAAAGAAAGGGTGTGGTCAAATAGTCCTCCAATAGTCCCAACATCATGAAGTCAGGGAACATTTTGAAGGAGAATTCAGAAGTTTGGGGAAAAAAACAATGGTGTGAAAAGAAACATGCTATAATTTCCTTATTAAGAAATGTAAGGACATAGTAAACACTAAATCATACACCAAGGCATTACAAAAGTTTCAGTACTGAGCAGCAAAGAATTTAATTAGGGCTGTCCACTTCTTATGCATTAACCTATTAGAACCTATATAGGACTTTACCATTCATTTTGAACTTGCTTGCTAACTTACTCCCAACTTAGGCAGCGCCCCACGGCGATGGTCTCCAGGTGATTCTAGGTTTCTTTCTCTTGCTTTGCGGGTTCCATGTTAACGCCTGCTTGGTGACTGGTTTATTTTGTTTTCTGAGTGTGTGGCCTATCCAGCTCCACTTCCTTCTCCTACATTTGAAGTTCTATGGGTTCAACCTGCTCCCACAGGTTGGTGTTGGTGATGGTGTCTGGCCAGTACATTCCCAGAAGGCAACGGTTGGTGAATGTCTGTAGTGTGTTGAGTATGTTGGTGGTAAGTTTCCATGTTTTGTATCCGAATGGTTTTTACTTTTGAATTAAAAATATCAGGTTGGTTTTGAGTGCTTTTTTTTTTTTTTTTCAGATGATATTTAGGATGTTTAACGCTGTTCTTGCCTTTCCTATTCTGGCTTTGATATCTTCACCTCCATTCCTCCATCCACACAGTATGCTCCCAAGGTATGTAAAGCTGTCCACCTCCTCTAGTTGTGTTACGACTGGTGAACCCACAGAGAAAAAGGTAGGACTCAAATGCACGACTCGAGACAAGGTGGGTGCAATCAAACAGTCTTTACTTTCCAAAAAAACAGGTTTGGTACACACGTGGTGAGCAGTCAGATAGAGGCAACCAGAACCGACAAGGGTAAGGGAAAAACGTGGTCAGGATAAAACAGGCAGAGTTCAGAAAAACCGAGACAACTAACACTAGGAAATTGACTTGGGGATAAAGACGGACTGGCACAGAGACGGGGAAACACACAGACTAAATACACTAGGGGAAGTGAGACTAATTGGATACAGGTGAAACCAATAGGGGCGGGGTAAGTAATGGCACAGGCGGTAAACACACACAAGGGCAGGAAGTGAAGTTTCTGAAACGAGAGGACAGGTAAGTAGCACAAAATAAAACAGGAAATAATAATTGAATATAGTAAACAATAAAGGAGCAGGACAAGACATGACAAGTTGATTATGATCTATGATTATTGGTGCATTGTTTATGTTATTGATTCTCATGACTTTTGCTTTGGTGTGTTGAATTGTACAGTAGCTGTGCAGCTTATTTCTAGCTTGTGTCATTTGTCCTGCAACTGTTGGTGAGTGTGTGCATGTAGTGCTATATCATCAGCAAAATCTAGATCCTCTAACTGTTCGGTCATTTGGAACACAATCTTTTCCTACAGAGGGACGTACCTTATTAAGTACCTTATTTACCTACAAACGTTTCTTTCTCATGCACATACATTAGGGATGCACCGATACCGGATGGGATATCAGGCTGATACTGACTCAAACAGCTGGATCGGGTATCAGTGACAATGGGACCGATATATGTATTCAGTTCTAAGCTTACATACTAGCCTATATAGATTATAGACTGGAATTTAGATTCCTGTTTAAGTTTTGACCTATTTGTTGCTGCATTAAAAAGGTTTACACTTGAATTGTAATTCCTGTTGAAGTGGCAGTAGGTAGAATGTTTTTGGCATCATTGGGCAAAAATCCCATAATAACCTTTCAGCATATTTTATTCAAGTGTTCTGAGAGACTTCTGCTCCTCCTCATGGCTCTGTTTTCAGGCTTTAGAAAATCTAGCCTGTGACCGGAGACTTTGACCAATCACAGGTCATTTCAGAGAGAGAGAGCGTTCCTATTGGCTGTGCTCCGGTCATGTGACCAGAACTTGGTGTTCCTTCACCAGATTTCACAATGGCGAAGGAACACCATGAAACTTTCTCATTTTACAGCTAAACCGTGCACTACAAGATGATTCTGAAAACATTTGAGGAGAGAAATAGGCATTAACGTAACATAATATTGATTCATATTTGATCAGCGCTGCCTAGTTTGACTGTTTGGTCGGAGTTCGCGAGTGATTGACAGCCGGCTCTCATAGACGGAAGATGGACAGCGGACCTCAGATCAGCTCTTACTGCTTGTTTTCCTCCGGTCTGTGAAATCTTGCAGATGCCGTAAGGAGCACCGGAGGACACAGAGGAACATGATTTTTTTCAGGTTACCTGTTTCATTCACTACTGTCACGATATAGTGACCGTTTTATAAAAATAACTTTTTTTAATCATATTTGCTCCAATCTCGCCTACTTCAGCTCTAATTTTGAAGACTTTTTTTTACCAAGTTGCTGGTGTAAGATATATTATTTTAATATTAAATAACAATTCAGTATAACTTATATCTACGTATTTATTTGTTACATTTTGTTTTACAAAGTTAGGAAAACAATGTTTAAGTCAAGCCTGACACATAAAAGAATGATCCCAGTCACTTCCACACAGTGAGGCATACAGCGTATTAATTAAAGGTACTCTGTATCGGCCGATACCCAAAGGTGCATCCCTAACATACATGAAGGAAAGGAGAGCTCTGCTAGTAAAGAGGATGAAAGAAGCAGATGTAACTGTTGTGATTGACTAACACACCTACCTATAATGTATGACAATGTTTTTTCTCTTGTTCCACCCAATATCAAGGTGCATCACGTGCCTTTGCAAGAAAAAAATAGCACATTAGTACACGCTCACACATGAAAGTAGGGCCCTCTGTGTTATTGTCAACTGTTTCGTCTAGTTTTGTGATTGTGGTCAAAATGGCCTGTATCCATCCAGTTTGGTTCACATCATCTCTGATCTGACGAGACCTGTGTTATGTAGGTTAATACCCAATGCAGTGAAACAGCCTATTCAGACACAACACACCTCTGACTGTGTGTCTGGCTGCAGGCCTGTCAATCACTGTCTGTCACCGTGGTAATTGTCATTGTTAATCAGTGAAATCTCCAGTCTTTTGAAAGGTGTTTCCAAGAATTCCCTTTTTTTGTATTTCGTTTTCATACGCCATCATGCCAAATTATTATTTTTTTTCTCATGAAAACTGCACCCACCACTGTTGAGTATAAAATATTTGCCAGTTAACCAACTGCCAAACGGTTTGGATGAATATTGTTATTATATTCACACGCACACATACACTACTCTCTGTCTCCAACGGCAGCTAGTGTGTCATTAAAGGAGGCCATTGTTGCTGATTAATTAATGAGAATTGTTTTTGTTCATGGTAAACTGGGATTAGCATATTCATAAGGGCAGACATCTTTCAGACAGCTTTGAGCGAATCTGGCGGCTCTGTTTTCTCACTGTGTTCTTGTTTGTGCCCATACATAACCCCGTTTGTTGACCGGAGTCCTACCCCATTAACTCCCATGATCCTCCACGTCACAGACGCAGAGATCGAAACACAAGAGAGAGAGAGAGAGAGAGAGAGAGAGAGAGAGAGAGAGAGAGGGGCGAGACGCATATGGCCACATTTTCACACTTGAGAGAGCACGCCCCCCCCGGATTACAGACTAAATTGGTCAGGGTTACAAACTGATTACCATGTCGTGTTACATCTTTATTCTCATACATAATAAACAATGAGCGACTATTAAAACATGTTGCACTCAATGCCCCCCCACTTCCCCCCCCCCACCTCCATCCCAACCAGACTAATCAAATTAAAATGAGAACTGAATAAAAACTGCAATCATGTTCTGTAAGTCTTGTAAGGGCGTCATTTATTCTCAAACAGTGAATGCAGCGACACGTCTGATGTTTGTATTTGCTTAAAGAGGCATATTTAGTTCCCTTTATTAATGGGTCAAATTCCCTTTGTGGCCTGCTTATGGAGGTATAGGGTGAGATAAACCGAGGATGTTTGTATCCAATCGCACTGCATCTTTAAGCTTGTTGAAATGTTTTCTTATGTTCATTGTTCTTAATAATATATCTATATAATATTCAATAAGTAAGGGATAATGTACAGCGAACCGGTCATTGTTGTGAAATAAACCCCGACAGGGTGATGCTGCGTCCCGACGCAGGGTTTATTTCACAAAAATAACCCGCTCGTTGTACATTAATCCCGCTTATTACACGGCTACTTACTTAAGAAATCAATAATTTGACACAAAAATGGTCCGCCAGAGTCCGACCTCAGAGCTGCACCCATAGCAACGGTCTGTTATACATAGCAACGGTCTGTTATACATAGCAACGGTGTGCTATACATAGCAACGATCTGTTATACATAGCAATGTTCTGTTATACACAGCATAGCAACGGTCTGTTATACATAGCAACGGTCTGTTATACCTATAATAATGCATTAAATCACATTCATTTCAATGACACTAATTTCTTTAACGCATTAACGCAATCGTTCTTCCAGAGGTTGTACCGGGCTACTAGCTTGTCACCAAGGAGGTTAAATAACGCTCCAACAAAAAAACTGTCAAGGCTAAGGGGTCCCCTTGACCTCTGACCTCCAGATATGTGAATGTAAATGGGTTCTATGGGTACCCACGAGTCTCCTCTTTACAGACATGCCCACTTTATGATAATCACATGCAGTTTGGGGCAAGTCATAGTCAAGTCAGCACACTGACACACTGACAGCTGTTGTTGCCTGTTGGGCTGCAGTTTGCCATGTTATGATTTGAGCACATTTTTAATGCTAAATGCAGTACCTGTGAGGGTTTCTGGACAATATTTGTCATTGTTTTGTGTTGATTGATTTCCAATATTAAATATATACATACATTTGCATAGAGCAAGCGTATTTGCCCACTCCCATGTTGATAAGAGTATTAAATACTTGACAAATCTCACTTTAAGGTACATTTTGAACAGATAAAAAATGTGATTCATTTGCAATAAATCACAATTAACTATGGACAATCATGCGATTAATTGCGATTAAATAGTTGAATTGGTTGACAGCCCTAATGTATATATAATAAAGCAATATTTAATTTTGCATCCGTGTGATGACGTATCATTTAATTTTTAATTTATTAAATCTGTACTGTAGAAACCAAAAACAGTGTTCCAGTCTTATTATTCATCATCATGTATGACCTCACTGCGATAATAACGTACATGAAGAACATTGGGGTCGACCTGCCGTGTTAACCCTAAAGTACAACTAAAGCCTGTTGTAATGTATTATTGGGGTAATGACCTCCAAATAGCTGCTTTAGTTGTGTTCAAGTTGGACTGTTTTAAAAGTGTTGCTCAACACACTGAGCCTAGGATGTGGAGGATATTTAAATAATGTGCAGTAAACTTGTGGCTTTGTGTGTTTTTTGGCTTTTTTATTTAGTAATTAGAGAGCATAAAACTATGTTCTTGTCCAGTTAATGATGACCGCTGGCAGCCTGATGGGACAGCAAAAGGCCAGTTTTGAGTGACTTATCTTTTTCTCCGTCCCATCTCCTCCCCCGTCTCTCATCTTATCTGATGACTGAGCTGCATATCTGCCTTATTAGTTACGTCCATCTAACTTCCTCTGACCTGTTATTTCAATCTCCGGCCACACACAGACACACTTGCTGCTTATATACACTTGTGTCACTCAAACATGTGCACACAAGGACGCAGACAGGGAAACACACGCACACACACACACACACACTTGCACACACGCAGACTGACACACTCCCCTACTCACCAGCAATTTGTTGCCTGTGACATCACATTGTGTGTTAAAGCCGTACTGGCACCGGGCTGCAGCTTCGTTAACTTTCCTCTTTAATGAGCAGTTTAATTGAGCTGTCTAGCAGGCCACCTGTCGGCCCGCAGCCTCATTACCATACTAATGGACTGGGATTGTTGCTGCTCTGACAGCTCGGGCTGCACCGGCCGGCCCTAACAGGCAGAGAGGGAGAGGACAGAGAGAGAGAGAGAGAGAGAGAGAGAGAGGCCAAGTAGGGAAAGGGGACTGGAGGCCAGACTGGAAGGGAAGGAACAGGAGAGGGGAAAGAGTAAAAAGTAGGATAAAGAGGAGAATGGACTTTGGTTTTGACCACTTTAAAGGATGAGGCTAGCAATATCCTATTTGTTTCTCATTTTCAACAAATGCCATGAAAAGATCTAAACCAACAATGAATCGATCCTACTAACAAATATTCCAAATTCTGATTAGGGCTCCATTGTTGTCTAAAAACTATTATAACTAGGGCTGTCAATTGATTAAAATATTTAATCATTAATCGCAAATTAATTGCGCATTTTCTATCTGTTCAAAATGTACCTTAAAGGGAGATTTGTTCAGTATTTAATTATCTTATCAACATGAGAGTGAGCAAATATGCTGCTTTATGCAAATGTATGTATATATCTATTATTAGAAATCAATTAACACAAAACAATGACAAGTATTGTCCAGAAACCCTCACAGGTACTGCATTTAGCATAAAAAATATGCTCCAATCATAACATGACAGGACCCCTTTGAAAATAGCAATGCCAGTTTTTCCTCGACAAAATTTTAGCGTAAGTTTGGAGCGTTATTTAACCTCCTTCGCGACAAGTTAGAATGACGTGGTTAGCTTTAAAGCTGAGCTTGGCACCATCGTAAAAAATCGCAAGTTGCGTTAATGTGTTAAAGAAATTGGTGGCATTAAAACAAATTATTACAGTTGTTATCACGTTAACTTTGACAGCCCTAATTATAACACATCAATGAGCCATGCTGTTGCATGAACACACACTGTTTATCTTGGCTTAATCCCGTATATGTCATCCTACTTAACAGTCACTTGAGCACCAAATATTGTTGAAAATAGTCCCCAATAAAATCACTATTTCCTCATGTTTAAAGTTACTGTGAGGAACTTTTAACTGGTTATGAAACAGTCCCAATTTAATCCGGATGCCTCTATATTACAAAAGTAACCGAGACCATCAGCAAGAAGATCGGCTATTTCTCTAGGCTATAGTTATTCTTTATGCTTGTCATCGGTGCTACCGGGTCAGATTCCATGCAAAATCTCAGAGTATCTCAGTAGCTCAGACCCACGCTGCCCGGAGGCCCCAGGTCGTATTGCTGGGCCCGCTGGAGGGAAGGGAGGCACGGGAAAACCAAGACTGTGCGGGGCAGACTGTCAGACCCTGCTGCAGTAAAATGAGAGGTTTTTCAAAATGGAATCATGATGCTTGAAACCACTACTGTTTTTGTCCACAGGGACTGCCAAAATCAACATAAAATGAAAGTACCTTGTAGTAGCTTTAAGTAACATTTGCTAAGAACTACAGCACCCAGCTGCTTTAGGAAATTACTCTGAGCTGTTTTTAACGATTTCTGTCTTCAGTAGAAACCAATGGACTTAAGGGTGAGTGCCACATTTGAAAAATATTAACAGATGGACTAACATATTGTTCATGTTGGTGTTTCCATAGGATTTGTTGATGATGAGAAAAAATATTAAATAACTATGGGCTGTCAAAGTTAACGTGATAATAACGCAAAAACGTTTTAAGGCCACTAATTTCTTTAACGCATTAATGCAATCGACCTTTTGGAGGTTGTAGCGGTGAAAGCTAGTGAATATACTGGCATCATATGAAACTAAAAAAGCTCAGGGATCCATCGATACCAACCATGTCCTACCAGCTTGTCGAAAAGGAGGTTAAATAACGCTCCAAACTTGCGCTACATTTGGAATAACTGGGATGGCGATTTTCAAAGGGGTCCCTTGACCTCTGACCTCCAGATATGTGAATGTAAATGGGTTCTATGGGTACCCATGAGTCTCCCCTTTACAGACACGCCCACTTTATGATAATCACATGCAGTTTGGGACAAGTCATAGTCAAGTCAGCACACTGACACACTGACAGCTGTTGTTGCCTGTTGGGCTGCAGTTTGCCATGTTATGATTTGAGCATATTTTTTATGCTAAATGCAGTACCTGTGAGGGTTTCTGGACAATATTTGTCATTGTTTTGTGTTGTTAATTGATTTCCAATAATAAATATATACATACATTAGCATGAGGCAATCATATTTG
Source organism: Adelosebastes latens (assembly GCA_916700685.1). NCBI lineage: Eukaryota > Metazoa > Chordata > Actinopteri > Perciformes > Sebastidae > Adelosebastes > Adelosebastes latens. Next base: position 101,377 of record CAKAKR010066080.1, read on the forward strand.
CACACTCCCTTGTTGATAAGACTATTAGATACTTGACAAATCTCATTTTGAACAGATAAAAAATGTGCGATTAATTTGTGATTAATCCCGATTAAATATTTTAATCGATTGACAGCCCTAAAAATAACCTAGCGGCTTGTTACCATATCCATTTCCCAGTATGTTTTTTTGTATTTAGAAAAATCCTCATAGCGTCATATCTACATGTTTGTGTGTTTTATTTCATTGAGGCTGTACGATGATTCAAAACACTAAGACAACATTTTTTTTTTTTTATTATGGGTACAATATTACACAAAAAGGATAGGCTCAAAATTGTTCAAGTCTGTCATGAAGCAATAGTCAAGTGTCGCTGTAATCATTCCCCCTCTACATACTGACCGTAGAGATCCTTTTCCAATGTGCTTCCAATGTATGTGATGGGGGACAAAATCTACTGTCCTTAATAATATACCAAAAAAGGATTATCTGAAGTTAATGAGGCTTAAATGGGTATCTTTCAAAGTCACCTTTCTACTACTACTAAGTCTGCAGAAGTCTCTCAGAACACTTGAATTACAATATGCTGAAAGGTTATTATTGAGTTTTTGCCCAATGATGCCAAAAACATACTGCCTACTGCCGCTTTAATTGAGGATTACCTGCTAAATTATTCTTCTGCACCAACCAAAACAATCCCAGCTGAATCTACACTGAGTAGAAAGAGTGAAACCCCGAAGGGACAAACTTCCTTTTCTGTGTGGGTTGTGTGTTGCTCAGTTGTCTTGATGTGCGCTAATGTGACAGCGGAAAGCTGGCATGAGGTGATCTCAGCACAATGGAGGAAAAGGCACCACACTGGGCCTGCTACTTTGCTCTTTTCCAGGCTCATATAGCAGAGACAACAAGCTGAGTGAAAGTCAGCTCCAAACAGAAGCTGTGTCAGGTCTATCAGCAGACTAATTCAAGTCAAAATGAGTTTTTAATGTTTCCCCACATTAAACACTGCTGCACAAACTGCTGAGCAACATCCGCAATTTTTTGGTCAGTCGTTCCATAAACACAGCATGAGATGTATATTTGGTTCTAATACAGAAAGGTAACATCGTGCTTTTATTGGTGACGTTTCATTTGTTCCTACATCTAATTATCCCGCTTAATTTGTTTTGATTTGGGGATTCCAGGGACTCTATTCCAGTCGTGACGGCGTAAAAAGATGAAGGGCGACAGAGAAGCCGTAGAAAGTAAATGAAAAAGGAGGCTAAATAGGGTGATTACAAGTGAAAGGCGGCCGCGGGGGATGATGGACAGACTGAGAAGAAGAGAGGCGGGGGTACGGCCGTGGTAGCGAAGCCATATGCATTCAAGGATCCAGTGAATACGCTCCCAACTCCACACAGCCACATGCTAATGACGGCCACCATTTAATGTGTCAAATTCACAATTCCCCTTCGTTCTTCCTTCTTTCTTTCTCTCTCTCCTCCGCGGGGCTAATTGCTCTGTCCCCTCCTTTTTGACAGAGAGGCTGTTGGTCTGAATTAAAGCCCCATATTGTGGCGTCCGTGCCCAACCTGCAACTCCCAAAGCAGGAGCACATGCACAAGCATCTGCAAACACACACACCAACACACACACACACACACACACAAACACACACACACACACACACACACACACACACAAACACACACACACAGTGCTTAACAACTACTGGACCACCTTCCACATGTCTACTGTATGGACACATTAATTGACGAAAACTTGAACATATTGGCTCTGTCCACATTTGGCTTTTTTTCTAAAAGCTTACTGGCCACACTGGGATGCCAAAAAGTCCTCTTTTTTCTCCTGTTTGGGTTGTTTTGACTTACATAAGTGAAAATGTGATACTGCCGAGCTGTGTCAGACAGCTGTATAATAAAATAGTGTGATTGTTGGACATGAATACATGTTAACTAACGTTATTACACGGCTTTGTTAAATACTATTACTGTACTATACTACTGCTGTGTATAACAGACCGTTGCTATGTATAAGAGACCGTTGCTATGGGCGCAGTTCTGATGTCGGACTCTGGCGGAACGTTTTTGTGTCAAAATATTGATTTCTTAAAGGGACTCTATGTAAGAATCAGAAATTGCTTGTTAACAGCGACACCTGTGGCCGTTAAGTCAACGAAGGTCGCGCTTGTGCTCGCTCTACATAGACATGAACGAGCATCGCTCAAAACAGTGAGGCGACACACGTCAGCTAAAAGCACAATATCACTCTATATTTCACCTGCTTAATGCAGTAATGTTAGCTGACCAGACGAAGGTCTCTCCATGAATCAATGCTGATCCTAGTGTTGGCTTTTCCTGCCTCAGCCTCCCGACCGCGGCCGGAGGGAACAGGGGAGACACCGGAGTTTTGGTCGGAGACGATAACGTTTCTCTCTGCGGAGCCCCGTCACTTCACAAGACACGGGAAACCTCTGTTGGTCTGGAGGAGCTGCAGCAGTTATTTCTGCACAAACGTCCACTGTACATTCACTAGATATTCTCAGAGCTACTAAC